>BOPN01001904.1:202500-205000 GCA_017312705.2 Penaeus japonicus
ACACACATTCACACACACACAACTAAATATGAGTACTTAATCAACTAAGTGTTTTTTTATCTACCGAATAGTCTAGCTCAGGACGCATCAGCTGACAGCCCATCGACCACTATCAGGCAACAGACCACTTTGGCAATGGAGGTATGCTAATGCGCACCCCTCAAAGTCTGAGGCTTTTGCTCTAAAGTGAAATCTAGTGTCTTGTATATCTCCCGTTGCCAAGGGATATCGGAAAAAGGGAAAAAGGTGATGTAGATGTTAGTATAAATGAGACTTCACAACGCAAGAAATGCGTTTTGAATTAATATTATAGATGTACATATGTGTGTGTGTGTGTGTGTGTGTGTGTGTGTGTGTGTGTGTGTGTGTGTGTGTGTGTTAGTGTGTGTGTGTGTGTGTCGTCACTTTCTTAAACAAAATGCCTATGTCATTTATTTCTACTTTATCGAAAACGAAATTAATTGACCAAGACGATGATGGTAATTATGCCCGACTTTTTAGATAGCGAATTTTAGACCACTCACTCCCTAGACATGACTGGAAACAATACAAATAGGTGCGGCACGCGAGGAAGAATGTAATTAGGCAAAAATCCGGAAATTGACGAAAAAAAGAAAGAAAAAAAGACGAGAGTAACGACTTTCGAGTCAAGAGCTGATGATTCACCTGGCAGTCATGGTCTGTCACTTCTTACCCTCATAATAGAGAATGCCACGACCTTGGAAGATTCAAAGCTGGCAGACGCGATGCCATGTTCTCTCCTCAGTCGCGATGCTTGCACCTTCCATTATTTTTCTTTTTAGCTTTTATGGTGGACCCGTTGCTACAGTGAAATAATACACAATTATATTACATCAGAAACCAGCTTCTCTCTCAACAGAGTGAAATGGTGTTCAGTGCATTGAGGAACGGCATACTATTTCTATATATCTGTAGTATTGTTTCCTATAAATTGCGGTTCCTAAATGAACGACGGTAGTGTTTCTGTTTGATTTTTAGAATATAAAGTGCTGACGTATAAATAAACGTCTGACTAATAGCAGATTCGATGCAGAGACGTAGACAGAGAAAAGTTGTGTGTACACGCACACACATACACACACACACACGCACATACACATACATATATATAGAGAGAGATACAGCATATATATACCCAGTCTATATGTGATCAGTATATATTTATTGATGTATACATATATATGTTTTTTTTTTCTTTTCTTTTTTTTTTTACTTTTTTTTTACTTTTTTTTTTTACTTTTTTTTTTTACTTTTTTTCCTTTTTTTTACTTTTTTTTTCCCTTAGTATCACCATTCTATATGGTGCAGCCTCGCCTCCGGATCATCAGTTGCAACGCTTCTTGCCCTTCTTGGCCTGCTCCTTCTTGGGCGTGGCGGGCTGTTTCTTCTGCTTGCTTGCCTGCTTCTGCTTGCCGCCCTGCTTCGGGGGCTGAGAGCTCCCCGCCTGCTTGCCTGGCACGCCCTTCTTGGCCTTGAGTCCCAGCCTCTCCCTCTCGCGATTGAGCTCCTCCTGGAGCATCCCCTGCACCAGCTCCCACAGGCCGGACTTGCCGGACTGGCTGGTGCTCGTGCTCGTGGCCACCTTGGCCAGCGGCGCCGGAAGGACCTTCATCAGGCTGGCCTTCATGTTGCCAGGCCCTGCAACGATCAGTTCTGGCAATCAGCAGTTCGCCTGTTCCTTGGGTAAACGCAGAAGGAATTCCTCAACTGCTCCGCCACCAAACTGCTGGAGATGATGGCTTTAGTTCTGCTCGCCTTCTGCTGCCGCTTCGCGCCTCGCTCACTGCCGTCCTTCCTGGCGTGCACCTTGAGCTCCTCGTCGAAGAGCACCTCGTAGGTGTGCGGCGTCCCGACGGCGATGGTGGTGGTTGCCGTCGATGATCACGTAGCTGCTGACGGTCGGCTTGGGCTGGCCCGCCCTCTTCTCGCCCTTCTTACGGGCCTTCTTGTCCTGCTTTTTCCGCTATCTGTATGTCCAGTTTGGACGGCTGGGGCTGGGGCTTCGCCGAGGTCGATCAGCCTTCGCCGTCGAGATTTCGAAGCATCAACCACTCGGTGGACTCGTGCTCCGAGGTCCACAAGGGCATGGCGCGCTCGCAGGGGTTCTTGCGCATCGACTTCGGGAGGCGTCGCTGGATTTTCATCCTGGAAACTTGAGACGATTTGGAAACAAGTTGCAGTAGAAGATGGCAGCGGGGGGGGGCGTGACAATGCTTAAGAGTGTTCATGTGCGTATGTGTGTGTGTATTCGTGTGTACTCGAATCCGGTTTTAGGCAGTTTTACATCGCGACTTTTGCGCCGGCGGCGAAAGCTATCAAATGACGGTGTATGTGTCTGTGCTTGTGTGTGTGTGTTCATGTGTGTGTGTGTGTGTGTGTGTGTGTGTGTTCATGTGTGTGTGTGAGTGTGAGTGTGTGTGTGTGTGTTGTGTGTGTGTGTGTGTGTGTGTGTGTGTGTGTGTTCGTCTGTGTGTGTGTG
>BOPN01001904.1:232500-235054 GCA_017312705.2 Penaeus japonicus
GTTATTCACATTCACACATTTTATCTCTCTTTGGGTGGTGGGGTGGTGGGTGGGTGGGATGAGGGTACCTTTATTTAGCGGAAAACAAGATGATATATTAAATGATTGGATAGTTAGATTAGATATGATGATAGTAATCATACCAATACTAATGATGATGATAATGGTAATCATAATGACGAAAAATATAACAATGATGATAATGATAACAATAATGATAATGGTCAATAAAAATAACAATAACAATGATGATGATTATGATGATAATGACAATGTTAATAAAAGTAATAATGATAGATCGGAAAGATAATAATAGTTTCAAAGAAAGTAACGGTAGTTATAGAAAAAAAAGAAGATTACTATATCATACAAAGTGGTATTTCCCATATTGATACGATACGATACAATAAGGAAAGTGGAAAATGTAGATTCTCGAAAGAAGAAGAAGCAGACGAAGAACTAAGATGGCAGCTAGCTACCTAAAAAGAAATACTAGGAGAAGATAATAAAAGGTGGGCGGCGTAACCCCTTGCTGGTCATCAATTGTTCGTTTTAGTTATTTTTGCTTTTTTGGACCGATTCATCGTGTCTTTGTCGGTTGGCAAGACCCGTCCTATACTGAATTCAAGCTAAATATTATTAAAGATGCTAATACTGATGACTTTGATAGTATGTTTGATGATGGCAATATCAATAGTACAAATAATGAAGAGGGCGATAATAATGACAATATCAACAATAAATATAAGAATAGAAATTATAATGATATTAGTGTTGATAATAATAATGGTAGTATTAATATTTATGATTACAATAATGATGATTATGAAGATAATTACAACGATAATGATGATGATGATGATAATGATATGAATGATATAATAATAGTAATAATAGTAATGATAATAATGCTGATTATAGTAATAGTAATTATAATGACAATGATGATATTGAGAATAATATTAGTCATAATAAATGTGATGATAATGATAATCATGATAACCATGATGGTAATAATAATGATAAAATGATATTAATGATCAAAGTAGCAACGACAATAATGATAACACTAATAATAATATTGACAGAAATAATGATACCGATGATTATGGTGATAGTAATAATAATGACAACTATGTATATGGATCAAGATAAAAACAGGTAAAATGAGATTAACAATAAATCTACAATAAAAAAAAATAAAATAAAAATACATTATAGTAATGATGATACATAATAACAAAATAAACTCTAATCAAAAAGAATAATGCAAATGAGAGAAAAAAAAAATAAATACGAACAAAAATAACAGAAAGAATAAAAACACAAACCTTACGAGAAAGATTATCATAATAAGAACAAATCACAATCATCATCACATACACATACCCCCCCCCACCCACCCCCAACAAACCCATCAGCCTACAAGCACATACACACACACACACATACACACACACACACACACACACACACACACACACACACACACCCGGCCTTCCGTCACTTAAACACCACATATCCACGCACATCAGGCACTTAAGCCCTCTTTCACAAAGCCCACACACATCCTTCCTCCTCTGCATGCACATCACCCAGACGCACTCGATGCCACATATCATCTGACGTTCGTCTAAACATGGCAGTGACTGTCATTAGTCCCGATAAACCCAGTCGCCTCTTCGCTTCTTCGGTCTGTCTTTGGCTCTCCTCTTCCCCCCTTCTCCTCCCTACCCTCTTCCTCCTCCTCTCCCCCTCCTCCTCTCCCCCCCTCCTCCCTACCCTACTCTCCCTCTACCTCTCCTCCTCCCCTTCCCCCTCCTCCTCCTCCTCCTCTCCCTCCTCCTCTTCCTCCTGAGGGAATTCCTTGACTTTGACTCTGTGTCAATATATTACCGCCTCTTATCAGAGATACTTTTTTTCTCTTCTTTTTTTTTGTATATATATACATATTTTTTATTTCTTTCTCTTGTTATTTGTATTCTTTCTGTCTTTTTTGTCAAACTTGGTTTTTCGTTATTCGTTTTAATTTATTTTCTATTTGGCTTATTCGTTTATATATTCATGTATTCGTAACAAATACAGTTCGTTTGAAATCACTGGTGAATTTAATGATTCGTAGTGAATGGTATGAGATCCTACATTAAAATACGATTAATACATTGACCGAAATCTCGATTAAAAATACAACTTAAAACTATCCCTTTAGCACATATCATCCTCTGTAATTCTTCAAAATAACCAAATACATTTTTTTTCAAAAATCAAAACAAAAGAAAAACAAATACCAGAATGCGCACGTGCATACACTCCCCAACGTACACACACACGTACATACATACGACCATGTATTGTGTAAATGTACGTACATCATCACTCAAAGTCAACCAAGCGCAACTATCACTCTTTACCTCATCACCCCCCCCCCCCCTCTCCCCTGACTTACCCCCCCCCCCATCCCCCCTCCTCTCATCTTTTCCATCTCCTCTTATTATCATAATCACAATTAGTAGTGCCGGTCCCCGCTCCGCCCTCTCATTCTCCCCTTTCTTCG
>BOPN01001905.1:5000-15000 GCA_017312705.2 Penaeus japonicus
TCAATCTGTCTTTTGCTTATCAGATTCTTGATGTGGATTCATTGAGATTGTACGATAGCTGAAATGATCGGCATTTCTTTAACGTCTATGATAAAACAGTTACATCACTCAAGTTAAGCACTTACCTCACGCTCAAGTACTTAAGGCTCGAATAAGCCTGTTCCTGAAGACTCAAAGCCATCACCGCAGAGGGAGCGACCGCTGCGATACTGCGCATCCTAAAATAACTTAAGTACCTTCAATCTGGTTTATAAGAAAAACTTAAAGGAAGGAAACCATTATGATCCAACTGCTAAGGAATGAATCATTGGCAAATATCCCCACATTGTGACCTAAGGATGTAAGAGTATTTTGAAAATCCGAAGACCTACTTGCGTGTTATCAGTCTCGGTTTCGAAGCTGTAATGACAGCAGGTGCCTGTAGACCTCCTCTTATACTAGTCTCGACCTCCTCTAAGTTTGGCCTTCCGTCCATCCCTGCTTATGCCCGAGCTCCTCCTTTGTGCTCGGTGCCTCGAAACAGACACGTTTGCTCATTCAAAACAAAGGTATTTTCTGAGTGAAGGAATTCTTTAGAATGGTTTGCATTTTTGTTCTGTTATTTGTTTTCTATTGTTGTTTTTTGTCCGTATTCTCTCTCTCTCTCTCTCTCTCTCTCTCTCTCTCTCTCTCTCTCTATATATATATATATATATATATATATATATATATATATATATATATATATATATATATATACATGTGTGTGTGTGTGTGTGTTTGTGTGTGTGCATATATATATATATATATATATATATATATATATATATATATATATATATATATATATATATATATGCATATATATATATATATATATATGTATGTAATATATATATATATATATATATATATATATATATATATATATATATATATATATATATATATACATATATATATATATATATTAATATATATATATATATATATATATATATATATATATATATATATATATATATATATATATATGCATATATATATATATATATGTATATAATATATATATATATATATATATATATATATATATATATATATATATATATATACATATATATGTATATATATATGTAAATATATATATATATATATATATATATATATATATATATATATATATATATGCATATATATGTATATATATATTCTGTATTTGATATATATATATATATATATATATATATATGAATCACAAAAACACAAACACAGTAACGTGCAAAACACATATATAATAAAACACTGCCACAATATAAAGGGAAAAGCTCCCAACGTTTCGAACTTTTTAGTGAAAGTTCGTCATCAGGTTTAAGCTACGCCTAATGAGGAATTTTCACTAAAAAGTTCGAAACGTCGCGAGGTTTTTTCTTTCATTTTTATTATATATATATATATGTATATATATATATATATATATATATATATATATATATATATAGAGAGAGAGAGAGAGAGAGAGAGAGAGAGAGAGAGAGAGAGAGAGAGAGTGTAAGCCACCTGCAACCACTATTTGTAATCCACCACTGGGAGCGTTGTTGTAGCAGTCGATGCCCTGGTTGTGATCCATTGAATAACAAACAGGCGTTCTACGATCATGGTCTTTATTGGGGACTCTGTTAATATACTAGAGCTGTTCGCTCTGCCTGTTCTCTTGTCTGTCTGTCTGACCTGATCTGACTGATCTGCCCTGGGTTCTTTCTGTGTCCTTCTTAAGTATGAATCCTGAGTCACTTTCTACGCCTCAGGCCTTCCGTTAGCAAATACAGCAGCTAGACAAGCTGGGTACTACAGGCGGAAACAGGACACATCAGGTCAAAACAGACTGCCAGTGATATTGCATTGAATTAATTAGGAATAATATAATCAATGTCTTGGGTCACATGATGAACCATATTAGTGCCTTACAGAGAGAGAGAGAGAGAGAGAAATAGATAAATAAATATGCATATATATATATATAATTATATATATACATATATATACGCACGGATTCCTGGTTATATCAACAAATGTATGATGGTGCCAATAAAAACAGTTTATTTGGTTATCCTTCTCAGTAGCCTAAGATAGTGTGGAAAAAATCATAAGTTCAAACAAGAAGTCTGCGTGTATATATGTATAAATGTTGGTAAGGATACATTATTTTCTCTTACTAGAGTCAATGAAAACTTGAGAGTTCTAGCAAGAGGTATGCCCACAAGGCAGCAAGACTCCTTTTGACACGTGTTCCAATTGTCTTCGCACGCCCTCAACTTTGCTCCCGGTGTATCCTAAAATTTTGTAATAGAGGTATACATACCGAATTTCGGATATAGCATTGAGTACATCTTCTAGTACAGTTGATGTTACGAAGCCATTACCATAACTCTGCATACCTCATGCTAGGTGGCCTGAAAGGTTGTATCATATGGCACTCTGAAATGTAATGTTCCTTCTTCGTTTATACTCTTCGTTGCATTCTGAACTGACCTGCCATTCTGTATCCAAGTCTAATTCTTGCAGTCACAATATCACATTGTCTTGTCCTTGTCTTGTATAGACCATAAGTAAATCTCTCCCATCAACAGTGAAAGGCAGCAGTGTGTCCGCAGAGCTTAATACTCTCAGTGATGAAATGGCTCTTGTCACGTTTTACTGTGCAGGGGAGTATAGGCCAAGCTATTCTGAACAGTTTCATAATTCGCACCTACTACTGAAATCTGCTACTTTTTTGGTACCCACCTCCCTCTTTTGTTGATTTTACACTCACGAAAACATGACCTACAACATGAATCACATAAGCCGTTCTCTTGTGTTACTGCATATATTTTGATATCACTCGACTTGTGGCTAGATCATACGCAAGATTGAAGGATAATTACTAAGCATCATACAGATATCAGAGAGACTCGTTTCTCATATACCATAGACAGACCCAGGTTAAGGAAAAGTTTTTCTTTTGTACCCAGCGTTGTTGGTACGAGTATTACACTATTGCATTCGGAAGCTATAAATCCTGTACTAGGCGAGTTAGGCTCTATACTTTAAAGGCTGACACGCAACAATTTGTTTGAACCGTTTTGTATCTCTTCAAGAACTCCAGAAGAATTACTAACTTCTTTGAATGTTAATCAATTTCCTTCAAAAACCTTCTCTTTGTTTGATTATTTATATGATTGTTTATCTGTCTATCATTTTTTCTATATGTCTGTAAGTTGGTTATCAGTCGATTTATTGATCTGTCTGATCTACTATCCATTTCTTTTTCCTTCATTATACTTCCTCCTTTCCCTTTCTCTTTCTCTTTATCTCTCTCTCTTTCTCTATCTATCTCTTTATCTATCTCTGTATCTCCATCTTTCTCTCTTTATCTATCTCAATGTCTCCATCTCTCTCTCTCTCTCTCTCTCTCTCTATATATATATATATATATATATATATATATATATATATATATATATATATATATATATATATATATATATATATTTCTGTCTCTCCTTTTAATCTATCTTTTATGGAATTAAGAGCTTACAAAATTGTTTGTGCGTATAGAGATGGATGTTCCAATTAAATAAGTATATTCAAATAATACATTTTATTCAATATCCCAGAAAACAAATATAAGGACTAATGCTGCAGCAGGAATCTTTACCAAAGAAAGGTAGGCGAAGGTGTAGTGGGAGACTAAACAAAGTCCGTGGTCCTCTGGGGGGAAGAGAACATGAGGATAGTGAATTATTTTCATCGTAATGATGAAATCATTTCTATCCATTTAACAGTATAGTATCGTCCTCTATTGTGAAATATCGTCTCAGTATTTATTGTATTCATATTAATGTTTACATTTTGTCGAAACTTCTTGATAAAATGATATCATTCTTAATGTATGAAAATAACTAATGTGAGTTCTTACCCGTCTAGAGACAATAGATCTGCGGTTTATCTCTTCGTCTAAGTCATGACCCAGGGATCCCAAGAGGAGTTGATCAGCTCAGTTACTTGCTTTTTGCGGGGGATCGCGGTATTGAGAGTTATAATTTGCGGATCATACTAACTGGACACCTATGTTATTGCGTCGCAAATAATACATATAATGACTTTTCTTGATGTGGATTCATTAAATACAAATGGATGACGATCATTCTTTACAACGTATCTGATAAAGCAGTTCCTCTGCTCAAATTAAACATACTAACAAACCATTTAAAATAGATATTATGTTACGGAGACTCAAAGCGTCTCCTGGTGATGTGCATTCGATACTGTCTCAAGTAAATCTGGTTCGATAAGAAAAATAAATATAATCATCATGATACGAAAATAAAAAATGATCATGATCGGATTTTCCAAAAAATTATATTAGATTCAAGATATTTTGAAAAATACGAAAACTAACTGTGTTATCAATTTCAGTTTTCAATATAATATTGTAGTTTTTAACAGACCTCCTCTCTACTAGTCTCAGTTTCCCTCTCTAAGACTGCTTTTTCGTCAAGCCATAAACTTATTTTGAAGCTCCTCTTTTGGCTGCTCATTGCATAATATAAACATTTACATCATCAAGAATAAAGTTATTTTCTGAATATGAAATTCTTTGAATAATTTGCAGTTTTCGTTGGCCATTATTCTTACCAATATGTTTTGCATTTATATATTCTTTCCAAAGTGATTCTAATAATATTTCTCTTATTTGATCAGTAGATAAAATCATATGGCTCAGAATTATAATATATCTATTTTTAATATTCTGGTTTCATTAACATCACAGGCATATATTGACATTGATTATAATAATTTCTAATCAACGGAAAATATATTCATTTGTGTGAGAACTCAATGCTGATACAGTCTGCAGTGCATGACATCAGTATATTCATATTTATGCCTATTATTTGCTCTAAAAAGCTATATATCCGTGTGATTTACTAAACAGTGTTAAATACATGTGTGTATGTATTTTATGTTTATATATATATATATATATATATATATATATATATATGTATATATATATATATATATATATATCTATATATATATATATATATATATATAAACAATATAGATATATGTAAACATTATGTATATATATGTATATGTTTATGTATATATATATATATATATATATATATATATATATATATATATATATATGTATATATATGGTCACAAAAACACAAAACACATTAACGTGCACAATACAGATGTAATAAAGCACTGCCACAATATGAAAAACTCGCGACGTTACTTACGAACTTTAGTGAAAGTTCCTCACCAGGTGTAAGCTCGCTGATGAGGAACTTTGCTAAAAGTTCAATATGCAGTTTCCTTTCGTTTGGCAGTGTGTTTCTATATATATATATATATATATATATATATATATATATATATATATATATATATATATATATATATATATATATATATATATATATATATATATATGCGTGTGTGTATATATTATATATATAGAGAGAAATTATAACTACCTGCAACCATAGTTGTAACTACCTGGGAGCGTTGGTGTAGCACTCGATGCCCTGGTTGTGATCCCGTGTGTGGTCTTTATTATGGACTCTGTTAATATATAAGGCTCCGGCTGGGGAGGTCAGGCTGCATCTGCTCTTCCTGTTCTCTTGTCTGTCTGTCTGACCTGATCAGACTGATCTGCCCTGGGTCCTTTCTGTGTCCTTTTTAAGTATGAATCCTGAGTCACTTTCTGCGCCTCCAGGCCTTCCGTTGCGCAAATACAGCTGCTAGACAAGCTGGAGTTTCTAGGCGGAAACGAACAAAGAAAACAGGACACGTCAGGTCAAAACAGATTGCTAGCGACATTACATTGAATGAAGTAAGAATAATATAATCAGTGTCTTGGGACACATGATGAACAATATCAGTGCCTTACAGAGAGAGAGATAAATAAATAAATATGTATGCATATATATATATATATATATATATATATATATATATATATATTTATATATATATATATATATATATATATAGGTAAATTTATATATCTGTATTAAATGCGTTACTGCAATTCTACCATCGTTCTCATATATATATATATATATATATATATATATATATATATATATATATATATATATATATATATATATATATATATATATATATATATATATATATATATATATATATACATACATATATATATAATTTTATATATATATATACTTATATATACGCACAGTTCCTGGCTATATCAACGTAAATGTATGATGGTGCCAATAAAAAAGTTAATTTGGTTATCCTTCCCAATAGCTTAAGATAGTTTCCGAAAAAAATCATAGTGTTCGAACAAGAAGTCTGCATGTATATATGTATAAATATGTATATATATATATATATATATATATATATATATATATATATATATATACATATATATATACATATGTATGTGTGTGTGTGTGTGTGTCTGTGTGTCTGTGTAAATATATGTATATATATATATATATATATATATATATATATATATATATATATATATATATATACATATATATACATATATACATTCGTAAGGTAGACTTAGAATGTTGGTAAGGATCCATTACTTTCTCTTACTAGAGTCAATCAAAACTTGAGAGTTCTAGCAAGAGGTATGCCCTGAAGGCAGCAAGACTCTCCTTTTGACACGTGTTCCAATTGTCTTCGCACGCCCTCAACTTTGCTCCCGGTGTATCCTAAAAGCACAACACATCCATGCATCTTGAATTCTTTGAAATGTCCCTCATCAACAGACACACTTCCCATTGACTTCGATACAAAGCGACAACACTGCAACGTATATGCTGGAGTGGCGATAGAAACTTTTGTGAATGTGTCACAAAAAAGATGTCTTTCACGACTCAGAACTATGCATTTAGTCTAAAACAATGCAATCATTCATATTCGAACGTTTGGAAAAAAAAGAGTACACACAAAAGAGGTCATCTTTAAACGGAACATTCAGTAAAAGGAACGAGATTCCAAACATCTTCAGGACTCCATCGAATCAGAAAATAACTTTTGTCCTTCTCTCATGAGCAACCGTGTTTGTGTCGAGGGAACAGACACAAAGGAGGGGCTGGGGCGTGAACACGGAGTTGAAGGGAGTAATATAGAAAGGGGTGGACAGGTACCTGCTATCATTACAGCTTCCACGCCCATCCTGATAACACAACTTCGGGATATCAAAGCTTTGAAGTAGGAAAATTTGAAAAGTTATTTTCTTTTGGATATTCATGCCATAACGATACCCTTGTTTTCAGAATTAGATGAACTAATTGCATTTCAATATCTATGTATTTTCTTTCATTCTTTTATTTTATTTTATTTTATTTTATTTTAGGATGCGCAGTATCGCAGTTCTTGTCCTGCTGGTGGCGATGGCTATGAGCCTCCAAGCGACAGTGGCAGGGGGAAGATGCTCATGTATCTCGAACGCGAGGTAAGTGCCTTCACCGGTATAATCACTGGAAATATTCAACTTGCACTTCAAGAATGTACTGACAATATGAGAATCTCTTTTAAAAGCATTTTGAAAGCCGTAATGTGGTGTATTCAACAGGTTGTGTCCGAGTTGGCGGCGCAGATCCTGCGTGTGGCTGAGGGACCCTCGGCCTTCGTCGCGGGACCTCACAAGCGCAACTCGGAGCTGATCGCTCCCTCCTGGCGATCCCAAAAACCATGAACGACGCCGGAAGGAGATAGACAATTAGGATGAATCCATCTACTGTAATTAGGTTAGGAAGGTTAGGAACCAAGGGACTGATTTCAGCATTGGACGAACATTGTACTATGATAATAATACCAACAATGATAATAGTAAAGATAATGATAACGATAATGATGATAATGTATATGATGAATGAGGATTACAATTCCATTAATATCAATGATGAAATTAATATGATTGTAGTAATAATTAGGAAACTAATTATATCATTATATCACTGAAATACTAATAAAAACTGATAATAGATAAATGGATCTTATTCTATCTACTTCTTTAATGCCTGTCCCCAGATGACCATGGAAGTGATGAATCCTGTTACTTTTCATAACATCACATTCTGACAATAAAAAAAATGTTGCAGCACCAATTCGCTCTTATAATTTTCTGAGATACCGAATAAAATATATAACCTAAATTTACTCAGTGTATCAGACCAACCTCTTTTACATATACAGAACTCTTGTAAACTATTTACAGTAGAAGAATGAAATCCCTTCTTTTAGGCCAAAATGAAGTCAAAGGTATATGATGTAATATATATATATATATATATATATATATATATATATATATATATATATATATATATTGTGATGAACGATGTATAAATGATGCAGGTTCGACTTAATCTTCAGTCCTGACTCTTAAAATCATAATACACTGTAGTATAAAGCATCGATTAAGAACTCGACAAAGAGAAAGCTAGCTAGCTATCTAGATAGATAGAGATAGATAGATAGAGAAAGATAGATAGAAAGAAAGAAAGAGAGATAGAGAGAGAGAGAGGGAGAGAAAGAAAGAGAGAGGAAGATTGACAGATAGATAGATAGAGAGATTGGCATATGAACATGTAGGAATAGAGGAGGATAGACAACAGATAGAGATGTATAGATAGTGATATAGAGAAAAAGAGAGAGTGAGACTGAGAGGAAAGGTGGAGAGGATGAATATATTTATATATATATATATATATATATATATATATATATATATATATATGTAAATATATATATATACACACACATATATACACACACACACACACACACACGCAAGAAATGTCAATATTGCTCATATTTATGAACTGTAATATCATTTCATGAAATGAAGTTGGATAATTATTTTCAATGAGGAAGAATCTGAAAATTCTCATGAAATTGAAGTTGATTGCAATCATTTGCTCCTGTCGGCTGACTTGTAGGTATATGTTACTGTATGTTCAATATAGAAAGTATAATAATATGTGCTGTTAGTTATAATATGACATGTTAAAAGCTGTAAAATTTATTTATATACATACAGAGTTCTATCTTTTGGTAATTTGGATATACTGTAACAACTACAGTATGTAAGAAAATATATTATCATATATCATATACCAAATTAATTATTTTATTTGTATACAGTCTATAATAGTATATCAGACATCATCAGAGTCAATAACCACAGAAACTCTTTATAAATATCTTCCGCTTTTATTTCTCGAATCTAATGTTAGCTGGTCAGTGTTTGAAAGTAGGATTTAAGTCTTTTTTTTTGTTTAATATTCCCTTCACGATAAGTATGTTTCTTTTTGTCCATCAACATATACATGCAAAATTTATGTCCATATGTCAAGATGTTTATTTTGATGCATTCATGATGTTCGAAATATAAAGATATCAAAGTCATGGGTCATTTGGGTTAGAAGTCTTCGGTATGCCTTCCCTTAAGAAGTCTCATGTTGTGATGAACTGTGATGTTATGCATGATGCTGTATACTAAGTTAAATCGTCATACCGTGTGTTCCAGTATTTTTCATTCAATCTTAAGCAGCTCTCTCAAATGGCAAGATGTATTAACTCATTCCAATATTGGGTTTCATTTCTAATAGTTTTAGGGAAAAAGACGTTTTGATAAAGCGCTGTATTTGTATAAAGTCATTGGCGTATTTTTCATTAGCTCCAAACATAATTTTTCCCTTTGCCACACACGGTCCACTTTTTGCCGGCAGATTGCTGGTTTCCATAAAAAAAATTACAACCATGAATAGTGGGTAAGCTTGTCCACGCACACAAGCCACAATATATATGTTTATATGTGTGTGAGTGAGTGTATGCGTGAGCGTGTGTGTATCTCTGTGTGTGTGAGAGTGTGTTTGAGTGCATGTGGAAATCATAGAGAGATACTCTTTTTTCATGCCTCCATAACCAAAATTTCAGACAATAGTTTTTTTAGAAGCCGGCC
>BOPN01001905.1:20000-22500 GCA_017312705.2 Penaeus japonicus
AATTACTTCGAAATCAACGAAAAAACATATTGTTTAATGAGAGTCTCTATAATGAATACAAGAGTATATGGCTGCGTGTTACCGTCAGAGACATTTTTTATGTTATCATTATTACTGTTATTATTTTACATTCCCAACATTGTTTTTGTTCTTCTAAAAATGTTATAATTATCATCATATTATTGATATCACTGTTGTTTCATCAATGCTACTGAGAGAAAGACGGAGGGAGATGAAGAGGGAGAAAACAGAGAGAGAGAAATGAGAAACAGAAAAGATAGAGAGAAAAAAATATATATATAAATATATATATACATATATATACAGTATATACATAAAAAATATACATATCTATATATATACTTATATATTTATGATATATATATACATATATGTATATATGCATATATATATATATATATGTGTGTGTGTGTGTGTGTGTGTGTGTTTGTGTGTGTCTGTGTGTTGGGTGTGAGTGAGTGTGTATGTGTGTGTGTTTTCCTACGAGAGTTCACAAAAAAAATGGTGATCGATTATTCATAAAGCCTGGAAAAATCGTACTAAAAGATAGGCACAGTTCATATCATATCAACCATTAGTCATTTATGCAGCCACTGTTCCTACACGAGAAATGTGTTAGTGAAGAAAACGGTGCCCAAAGCACATAACTGTCAAATTGTAGAGAAAGACAAAACGACCGTAAAAGAGTGTCTTTAAAATCATCTTTGATTATATTCTTCTTGGATTTAGTAATAAGCAATTACACATGCTATTTACTGTTCTAGTAGTATTCGTAAACACGTCTTTGGCAATTAAGATTTGATGCGAGACAGATTAAAAGAGCTTTCAGAAGCTGAAACATAAGAAATCTTATAAACATTAGGTATCATGAGGTTGGAAAACGAAATATATTGTTTTCCTAACTAAACATTTAGTTACGACCCTAGGGGTAGCCGTAAACATTATCAACTTCAGTCGGACTCATTGTGTGATTTAATTAAAGATATATCATCTTTCAGTACCAATAAAACAGGAAATATAATCAATACGCAGATGAATACTATAACAAACAACTTTATTCATTTACCATCACCATTATCTCCGAAGATATAGGTATAATCAGAAAGAAAATATATGAAATAACCGGTGTTACATTAAGTATTAATGTATGCTAATACTATGATATTTTTTATATTGATGTTACACTTATAGACACATTTCAAATAGACATTGAACCCCTCTTTATGAACACGTTGAAATGCTGAAACAAATAAATGAAAATACAATAAATGGATGAGGGAGAGTTGTACGTACGTGACTACCACACAAGGGCTATGCGCTGACTAGCTAGTAGGGGAAGGTTCATGTCCCCCCCCCCCCTGACGAATCCAAATCCCCCGAACCCATGAGACAGTGAACACCGTAAAGTAAGTAGCTTTGAAGTTACTAGTTATGTTTGTATAAAGCAACATTCAACAGCGGTTTGGTTATCTTGTGTTATCAAAATTATTATTAATAATTTTAATGAATGACACTCTTAACACATTTAAAAGATCAAAGGGAGGCTCCTTTTATAAAAACTTGAGGGCCGTTTAAAAAGATTCTTCAGTACTTTCAGAAATGCAATCCTTTTTGAGAAACCAAATAAAATTATACCAAATTCTGCTCTCCTTTCTTTGAAGTAAAGTCTTTATTCCGAGGCAAAAAAAAAGGGTTGAGAAACTCGAGGAAGAGTGGGTGGGCGAACTTCCAGAAGCGGGAAAGCCTATATAAGCGGAGGTCTACAGGTGTGTTGTCATTCAACCCTAGACGAAGATTTTCCCTTCAAGGACGATCTCAGTTAGGAAAAGGTAGGTTTCCAGGTTGACAAGGTCTGTCAGGAGCATTGCAAATATATTTTAACGATTTTGTTTTTTTCAAAGCATTTGTATTCCGAAAACAATTTAAACAAGAGCAATGTTTGATTCTAAGATGTTTCTAGAATTATTACAAACCGAACCTTTTACTTTTTCATGTGATGTGTAACTTTGCCATATCAAATGCTAATTAAATATATGTGTTCTTTAGAATGCGCAGTATTATAGCGGCAGTTTTCCTGTTGGCAATGGCAATGGGCCTTCAGATAGCTCTTGCCGATCGCGAGGTAAGTGCAAAACCCAGGTCGATATATATATATAGATAGACAGATAGATAGATATAGATAGATATAGATAGATAGATAGATATAGATAAATATAGATAGATAGATAGATATAGATAAATATAGATAGATAGATATACCCATTTAAATGACCGGCATAAGAATGTCCCGCTTTATGCATCATAAACTTAAAACAATGAAATTAAAGGCTTCGAAAAAGTTACATATGCTACTCATGAGGTGACACAACAGGTGGTGTCCGAGTTGGCGGCGCAGATCCTGCGTGTGGTTGAGGGACCCTCGGCCTTCGTCGCGGGACCTCACAAGCGCAACTCGGAGCTGATCAACTCCCTCCTGGCG
>BOPN01001905.1:27500-42500 GCA_017312705.2 Penaeus japonicus
AGAGAGTGAGACTGAGAGAGAAGGTGGAGAGGATGAATATATATATATATATATATATATATATATATATATATATATATATATATATATATACACACACACATACACACACACACACGCAAGAAATGTCAATATTGCTCATATTTATGAACTATTCAATAGAGCTATTTCATGAAATTAAGTTGGATAGTATTTTCAATGAGGAAGAATCTGAAAATTCTCATGAAAGTGAAGTTAACTGCAATCATTTGTTCCTGTCGGCTGACTTGTAAGTATATGATACTGTATGTTCAATATAGAAAGTATAATCAGAACTATGTGCTGTAAGTTATAATATGACATGTTAAAAGCTGTAGAATTTCTTTGTATACACAGAGTTATATCTTTTGGTAATTTGGATATACTGTAACAACTATATAAGAAAATATATTATCATATATCATACATCAAAATTAATGATTTTATTTGTATACAGTCTATAATAGTATATCAGACATCATCAAAATCAATAACCACAGAAACTCTTTATAAATATCCTCCGCTTTTATTTATCGAATCTAACGTTAGCTGGTCAGTGTTTCAAAGTAAGATTTAGGTCTCTTTTTGTTTAATATTCCCTTCACGATAAGTATGTTTCTTTTTGTCCATCAACATATACAAGTAAAATTTGTGTCCATATGTCAAGATGTTTATTTTGATGCATTCATGATATTCGAAATATAAAAATGCCAACCTAAGTCATGGATCATTTGGGTTAGAAGTCTTCGGTATGCCTTCCCTTAAGACGTCTCATGTTGTGATGAACTGTGATGTTATGCATGATGCTTTATACTAAGTTGAATCGTCATACCGTGTGTACCAGTATTTTTAATTCAATCTTAAGCAGCTTTCTCAAATGACAAGATGTATTAACTCATTTCAATACTGGTTTTCATTTCTAATAGTTTTAGGGAAAAAAGGCGTTTTGATAAAGCGCTGTATTTGTATAAAGTCATCGGCGTATTTTTCATTAGCTCCAAACATCATTTTTCCCTTTGCCACACACGGTCCACTTTTTGTCGGCAGATTGCTGGCTGCCATAAAAAAAATACAACCATGAATAGTGGGTAAGCTTGTCCACGCACACAAGCCACAATATATATGTTTATATGTGTGTGAGTGAGTGAGTGTATGCGCGAGCGTGTGTGTATCTGTGTGTGAGAGAGTGTGTTTGAGAGCATGTGCAAATAATAGAGAGATACTCTTTTTTCATGCCTCCATAACCAAAATTTCAGACAATAGTTTTTTAGAAGCCGGCCTTTTACTGATAAAGTACCACGTAAGCGTGCTCTCATCTATTTTTTTTTGCTGCTAGACGATAAAGTAAACGGGGTATAGCACTGTATGGTCATAAAGGGTCATGCTATATTTTATATAAAAGCAGCTTAGTATTTTTTTTCTTCGAAATTGATGTGATTAGATGCATGTCTATCTAGGACGTGTATTCTTTTATGAAAAAAAGAAAAAATAAATTCGAGTATAACGTCAAGACAGCGTCGATCTCTATAACAAAATACGAACCAAAACCTTCTTGAAAAATATATCGAAATAAAAAAAAGGAAAAAACGCTGAACAAAAACAGCAACAACAGGTGAAAAACAATCATCTTTAAGAAATTCTCGCAACTGGAAAGTTTGCATTTCTCCCGATGGAGGAAGCAGGGTGTGTGGGCGTGTCACAGGGGGAGAGGAGACCTATATAAGAGGAGGCTGAGAAATCCGCTATCATTGGGCCTACGACACCGGTCTTCGTATCACACAAGTAGGTTTTCAAATGTTTTCAGGCTTTTAAGATGATATCAGAGGCAATGAAGATTGTTCAGTCATTTATCTAAAGAATATATATATATATATATATATATATATATATATATATACATATATGACGAAAAAAACACTATACACATATATCATCAAGAACCTGAATAAAAAAACTATCAATACCGATAAAATTACCTTCAAATCGATATTAATAACCTTTTTATATCGAAAGGATTTTCATATCAAATGGATCGCATTGATTTTCCCAGAATGCGCGGCGCCGTTCTGGTAGTCCTCCTGGTGGCGATGACTGCGAGTCCTCAGCTGACACTCGCCGAGGACTTGAAGTGTTTCGAGCGTGAAGTAAGTATTAAGCTTTTTCTACTGCAATGTATGATGCAAGACCATTATTCTTATTTCGGAAAGCAAATCTATTCTAAATTAAGAATCTGAAATTTAAGGCTTAATACATGTTGGAGAATCAATTATCAGTTAGTCTATGACATGACCCACAGCTGGTGTCCGAGTTGGCGGCGCAGATCCTGCGTGTGGCTGAGGGACCCTCGGCCTTCGTCGCGGGACCTCACAAGCGCAACTCGGAGCTGATCAACTCCCTCCTGGGGATCCCCAAGGTCATGAACGACGCCGGAAGGAGATAAATCATGTAGATATATTGTCTTTAAAAGGTAAGAATATCATACATTTAAGAAGTTCAGTTATTGTATCATGATAGTTATGATACATAAATAACAATAATGACAATAACTATGATAATGATATAAGAATAGTAATGATGATAGTCATGACAATAGTAATACTGATGATAATAATGATAAAAATGATAATGAAAATAATTTCATCATTACGAAGAAACTAATTCACTTTCCTCATGTTCTCTTTCCCCCCAGAGGACCACGGACATCGTTTAGTCTCCCACTACACCTTCGCCTACCTTTCTTTGGTAAAGATTCCTGCTGCAGCATTAGTCCTTATATTTGTTTTCTGGGATATTGAATAAAACTTATTACTTGAATGTACTTATTTAATCTCTATACGTACGAAAAATTGTAAGCCTATTGTTTTATAAAAAAGGTTAAGAGAGAGAGAGAAAGAGAGATAGCAAGGTAGAGAGTGAAGGAGGCAGATAGAGAGGGAAAGAGGAAGAGAGAGAGAGAACGAGATAGAGAGGGAGATAAATAGATAGAGAGAGAGAGAGAAGTGTGATTCTGGAAAAATAAGTAGACGGTAGATTGTAGACAGATAAACAAACCGACTGATATGCAAACTTACAGAGGTATATAAAAACAGATACACAGATAAACAATTGTACAAACCAGCAAATAAAGAACATTTATTTGGATGATAAATGCTTAAATAAAAATTGATTAATATTCAAATAAGGTAATTCTCCTGGAGTTCTTGAAAATATATGTATGTACATATATATATATATATATATATATATATATATATATATATATATATATATATTATATATATGTATATATATGTATATATATAATTATATATATAAATATATATAATCAAACTTAAAAAAATAAATACTAGAGGTCTAGTGGGAGACTAAACAATGTCTGTGGTCCTCTGGGGGGAAAGAGAACATAAGGATAGTAAGTTATATATATATATATATATATATATATATATATATATATATATATGTGTGTGTGTGTGTGTGTGTGTGTATATTTATGTGTGTGTGTGTGTGTGTGTGTGTGTGTGTGTGTTGTGTGTGTGTGTATCTATCTATCTATATATATATATATATATATTTATACATACATATATGTATATATATATATATGTATATATATATGTATATATATATATATATATATATATATATTTATATATATATATATATATCATATTGTTTATGTATATATGTACATTCGTAAACTAGCCTTTTAATGTTGGCAATATCGGATTATTTTCTATTATTAGAGTCTATGAAAACTTGGGAATTCTAGCAAGAGGTAAACCCACAAGACGGCAAGACTCTCCTTTTAACACAGTGTTTCGAATGTCTGCACATAAAACGCCCTCAACTTTGCCCTTGATATCACCTAAACCATCAACAGTGAAAAGCGGCGACACGAACCCGCAGAGTTTAATGCCCTCACTAATGAAATGGCTCTTGTCACGTTTTACATGCAAAGGAGTATAGACCAAGCTAAACTGAACAGCTTCATAATTCATACCTAGTACTGAAATCTGTGCTACTTTTGGTACCCAGCTCCCTCTTTTGTTGATTTTACACTCGCGAAATCATGAACTACAACATGAATCACATAAGCCCTTCCCTTGTGTTACTGTATATATTTTGATATCACCCGCCTTGTGGGTGATTGAAGGACAATTACTAAGCATTATATAAGATATCAGAGAGACTCGTTTCTCTTAAATCACCATGGACAGATGTAGGTAAAGGAATAGTTTTTCTTTCGTACTTAGCGTTGTCAATACGAGTATTACACTATTGCATTCGGGAAAGCTACAAATCCTCTGCACTAGGCGGGGGATTAGGCTCTAAGCTATAGAGAACGTGGCTGACACGCAACAGCTTGTTAGAACCGTTTTGTATCTCTTCAAGAACTCCAGGAGAATTACCTTCTTTGAATGTTAATTAATTTCCTTCAAAAACCTTCTCTTTGTTTGATTATTTGTAAGATTGTTTATCTGTCTATCTGCTTTTCTATATATCTGTAAGTTGGTTATCAGTCGATTTATTGATCTGTCAATCTACTATCCATTTCTTTTTCCTTCATCATACTTCTCTTTCCCTTTCTCTTTCTCTTTATCTCTCTCTTTCTCTATCTATCTCTTTATCTATCTTTATATCTCCATCTTTCTCTCTTTATCTATCTCTATGTCTCCATCTTTCTCTCTCTCTCTCTCTCTCTCTCTCTCTCTCTCTATATATATATATATATATATATATATATATATATATATATATATATATCTGTCTCTCCTTTTTAATCTATCATTTTATGGAAATAGGCTTACAAAATTGTTTGTGCGTATAGAGATGGATGTTCCAATTAAATAAGTATATTCAAATAATACATTTTATTCAATATCCCAGAAAACAAATATAAGGACTAATGCTGCAGCAGGAATTTTTACCAAAGAAAGGTAGGCGAAGGTGTGGTGGGAGACTAAACAAAGTCCATGGTCCTCTGAGGGAAAGAGAACATGAGGAAAGTGAATTAGTTACATCGTAATGATGAAATTATTTTCCTTGTCATTTTAAACATTATCATTATTATTCCTATTACCGTGACCATCATCATCATTATTGTTATAATTATCATTAGTGATTACCATTTTGTATCAAACTAATGATGCAATGACTGGACTTCTCAAATGTATGTAAATCACTCGTGTGTGAATTCTTACCGTCTAAAGACAATAGATCTACATGATTTATCTCCTTCCAGCGTCGGTCATGACCTTGGGGATCCCCAGGAGGGAGTTGATCAGCTCCGAGTTGCGCTTGTGAGGTCCCGCGACGAAGGCCGAGGGTCCCTGAGCCACACGCAGGATCTGCGCCGCCAACTCGGACACAACCTGTTGGCCACGTCACAAAATTATACATGTCATGGATTTCAAATGTCTTTTTCGCTTATCAGATTCTTGATGTGGATTCATTGAGGTGTACATTAGCTGAAATGATCATTTCTTTACAACGTCTAAGTAAAACAGTTACATCACTCCAAGTTAAGCACTTACCTCACGCTCGAAATACTTAAGGCTCGAATCGGCCACTGTTCCCTGAAGACTCAAAGCCATCACCACCAGGAGAACGACCACTGCGATACTGCGCATCCTAAAATAAATCTGGTTGATAAGAAAAGCTTAAATAAATCATCATGATAGAAATGCTAAAGAATGATCGGATTTTCCCCACATTATGACCTAAGGATTTTAGAGTATTTTGAAAACCCGAAGACCTACTTGCGTGTTATCAGTCTCGGTTTCGAAGCTGTAATGACAGCAGGTGCCTGTAGACCTCCTCTTATACTAGTCTCGACCTCCTCTAAGTTTGGCCTTCCGTCCATCCCTGCTTATGCCCGAGCTCCTCCTTTGTGCTCGGTGCCTCGAAACAGACACGTTTGCTCATTCAAAGACAAAAGTTATTTTCTGAATGAAGGAATTCTTTAGAATGGTTTGTAGTTTTTGTTCTGTTCATTACTTCGTATGTTTGTTTTTTTACCGTATTCTTTCAAATGTTTGATTACAAATAACTATTACTGTGAATCGATGAGACAAAATCGTGTAAGCTCCGAGGTGCTAAATATATATATTTTTAATATTCACGGTTTTCGTCACGTCGCGAACTTTCCTAACAATGCTGTTGATTAATAATTTCCAAATCAACGAAAAACATATTGTTTAATGAGAGACTCTCTATTGAATGCAAGAGTATATGACCGCGTGACACCGTCAGAGCCATATTTATGTTATTACTATTATTGCTCTAAAAATATATCTGTGTGATTTTACATTCGAAACATTGTTCTTCTACTGACAAATGTTATAATTATCATCATTATATTATTTGCATCACTGTTGTTGTTTTCTTATCAATGCTACTAAGAGAGAAAAAGAGAGGGAGAGGGAGAGAGAAAGAGAAAGAGGAGAGAGAGAGAGAGAGTGGGGGAGGGAGAACAAGATGAAGAGAGAGAGACAGAGTGAGTGAGAGGGAGAGGATAAGGAAATTGAAAGAAAATAAAATGAATTAGAAGAACAGAGAGAAAAAAATAGACTTAGAAAAGTTTATTGAGACAAGTGGTTGCTTACACTTCAAAAGGATGAGGTAACATAGGTTATCCTCACCCCAATCTTAGTCCCTCTTCGGACTAACACATCTGCAAGAGAAAAAAAAGTTATTTTTGGGGATGATGATCACATACACTTTCATACCATTTCTGGGTATTTGGTACATTAGTTATATTGACAACTATAGTAGTATTATTGTCAGTAATAAAACCTTATTGTTAATCATATGATCATAAAAAAAATAAAAATAGTAATGATAATAATGATAGCGATAATAATAACACTAATATCTGTTATCACCATACTGTTAACGGACACAGTAGTGATTAACTTAGTAAGTTAGTAATATATATATTATATATATGTATTATATATATATATGTATATATGTATTTGTAGCAGTCGATACCCTGGTTGTGATCCATTGAATAACAAACAGGCGTTCTACGATCATGGTCTTTATTGGGGACTCTGTTAATATACTAGAGCTGTTCGCTCTGCCTGTTCTCTTGTCTGTCTGTCTGACCTGATCTGACTGATCTGCCCTGGGTTCTTTCTGTGTCCTTCTTAAGTATGAATCCTGAGTCACTTTCTACGCCTCAGGCCTTCCGTTAGCAAATACAGCAGCTAGACAAGCTGGGTACTACAGGCGGAAACAGGACACATCAGGTCAAAACAGACTGCCAGTGATATTGCATTGAATTAATTAGGAATAATATAATCAATGTCTTGGGTCACATGATGAACCATATTAGTGCCTTACAGAGAGAGAGAGAGAGAGAGAAATAGATAAATAAATATGCATATATATATATATAATTATATATATACATATATATACGCACGGATTCCTGGTTATATCAACAAATGTATGATGGTGCCAATAAAAACAGTTTATTTGGTTATCCTTCTCAGTAGCCTAAGATAGTGTGGAAAAAATCATAAGTTCAAACAAGAAGTCTGCGTGTATATATGTATAAATGTTGGTAAGGATACATTATTTTCTCTTACTAGAGTCAATGAAAACTTGAGAGTTCTAGCAAGAGGTATGCCCACAAGGCAGCAAGACTCCTTTTGACACGTGTTCCAATTGTCTTCGCACGCCCTCAACTTTGCTCCCGGTGTATCCTAAAATTTTGTAATAGAGGTATACATACCGAATTTCGGATATAGCATTGAGTACATCTTCTAGTACAGTTGATGTTACGAAGCCATTACCATAACTCTGCATACCTCATGCTAGGTGGCCTGAAAGGTTGTATCATATGGCACTCTGAAATGTAATGTTCCTTCTTCGTTTATACTCTTCGTTGCATTCTGAACTGACCTGCCATTCTGTATCCAAGTCTAATTCTTGCAGTCACAATATCACATTGTCTTGTCCTTGTCTTGTATAGACCATAAGTAAATCTCTCCCATCAACAGTGAAAGGCAGCAGTGTGTCCGCAGAGCTTAATACTCTCAGTGATGAAATGGCTCTTGTCACGTTTTACTGTGCAGGGGAGTATAGGCCAAGCTATTCTGAACAGTTTCATAATTCGCACCTACTACTGAAATCTGCTACTTTTTTGGTACCCACCTCCCTCTTTTGTTGATTTTACACTCACGAAAACATGACCTACAACATGAATCACATAAGCCGTTCTCTTGTGTTACTGCATATATTTTGATATCACTCGACTTGTGGCTAGATCATACGCAAGATTGAAGGATAATTACTAAGCATCATACAGATATCAGAGAGACTCGTTTCTCATATACCATAGACAGACCCAGGTTAAGGAAAAGTTTTTCTTTTGTACCCAGCGTTGTTGGTACGAGTATTACACTATTGCATTCGGAAGCTATAAATCCTGTACTAGGCGAGTTAGGCTCTATACTTTAAAGGCTGACACGCAACAATTTGTTTGAACCGTTTTGTATCTCTTCAAGAACTCCAGAAGAATTACTAACTTCTTTGAATGTTAATCAATTTCCTTCAAAAACCTTCTCTTTGTTTGATTATTTATATGATTGTTTATCTGTCTATCATTTTTTCTATATGTCTGTAAGTTGGTTATCAGTCGATTTATTGATCTGTCTGATCTACTATCCATTTCTTTTTCCTTCATTATACTTCCTCCTTTCCCTTTCTCTTTCTCTTTATCTCTCTCTCTTTCTCTATCTATCTCTTTATCTATCTCTGTATCTCCATCTTTCTCTCTTTATCTATCTCAATGTCTCCATCTCTCTCTCTCTCTCTCTCTCTCTCTATATATATATATATATATATATATATATATATATATATATATATATATATATATATATATATATATATATATATTTCTGTCTCTCCTTTTAATCTATCTTTTATGGAATTAAGAGCTTACAAAATTGTTTGTGCGTATAGAGATGGATGTTCCAATTAAATAAGTATATTCAAATAATACATTTTATTCAATATCCCAGAAAACAAATATAAGGACTAATGCTGCAGCAGGAATCTTTACCAAAGAAAGGTAGGCGAAGGTGTAGTGGGAGACTAAACAAAGTCCGTGGTCCTCTGGGGGGAAGAGAACATGAGGATAGTGAATTATTTTCATCGTAATGATGAAATCATTTCTATCCATTTAACAGTATAGTATCGTCCTCTATTGTGAAATATCGTCTCAGTATTTATTGTATTCATATTAATGTTTACATTTTGTCGAAACTTCTTGATAAAATGATATCATTCTTAATGTATGAAAATAACTAATGTGAGTTCTTACCCGTCTAGAGACAATAGATCTGCGGTTTATCTCTTCGTCTAAGTCATGACCCAGGGATCCCAAGAGGAGTTGATCAGCTCAGTTACTTGCTTTTTGCGGGGGATCGCGGTATTGAGAGTTATAATTTGCGGATCATACTAACTGGACACCTATGTTATTGCGTCGCAAATAATACATATAATGACTTTTCTTGATGTGGATTCATTAAATACAAATGGATGACGATCATTCTTTACAACGTATCTGATAAAGCAGTTCCTCTGCTCAAATTAAACATACTAACAAACCATTTAAAATAGATATTATGTTACGGAGACTCAAAGCGTCTCCTGGTGATGTGCATTCGATACTGTCTCAAGTAAATCTGGTTCGATAAGAAAAATAAATATAATCATCATGATACGAAAATAAAAAATGATCATGATCGGATTTTCCAAAAAATTATATTAGATTCAAGATATTTTGAAAAATACGAAAACTAACTGTGTTATCAATTTCAGTTTTCAATATAATATTGTAGTTTTTAACAGACCTCCTCTCTACTAGTCTCAGTTTCCCTCTCTAAGACTGCTTTTTCGTCAAGCCATAAACTTATTTTGAAGCTCCTCTTTTGGCTGCTCATTGCATAATATAAACATTTACATCATCAAGAATAAAGTTATTTTCTGAATATGAAATTCTTTGAATAATTTGCAGTTTTCGTTGGCCATTATTCTTACCAATATGTTTTGCATTTATATATTCTTTCCAAAGTGATTCTAATAATATTTCTCTTATTTGATCAGTAGATAAAATCATATGGCTCAGAATTATAATATATCTATTTTTAATATTCTGGTTTCATTAACATCACAGGCATATATTGACATTGATTATAATAATTTCTAATCAACGGAAAATATATTCATTTGTGTGAGAACTCAATGCTGATACAGTCTGCAGTGCATGACATCAGTATATTCATATTTATGCCTATTATTTGCTCTAAAAAGCTATATATCCGTGTGATTTACTAAACAGTGTTAAATACATGTGTGTATGTATTTTATGTTTATATATATATATATATATATATATATATATATATATGTATATATATATATATATATATATATCTATATATATATATATATATATATATAAACAATATAGATATATGTAAACATTATGTATATATATGTATATGTTTATGTATATATATATATATATATATATATATATATATATATATATATATATATGTATATATATGGTCACAAAAACACAAAACACATTAACGTGCACAATACAGATGTAATAAAGCACTGCCACAATATGAAAAACTCGCGACGTTACTTACGAACTTTAGTGAAAGTTCCTCACCAGGTGTAAGCTCGCTGATGAGGAACTTTGCTAAAAGTTCAATATGCAGTTTCCTTTCGTTTGGCAGTGTGTTTCTATATATATATATATATATATATATATATATATATATATATATATATATATATATATATATATATATATATATATATATATATATATATATATATGCGTGTGTGTATATATTATATATATAGAGAGAAATTATAACTACCTGCAACCATAGTTGTAACTACCTGGGAGCGTTGGTGTAGCACTCGATGCCCTGGTTGTGATCCCGTGTGTGGTCTTTATTATGGACTCTGTTAATATATAAGGCTCCGGCTGGGGAGGTCAGGCTGCATCTGCTCTTCCTGTTCTCTTGTCTGTCTGTCTGACCTGATCAGACTGATCTGCCCTGGGTCCTTTCTGTGTCCTTTTTAAGTATGAATCCTGAGTCACTTTCTGCGCCTCCAGGCCTTCCGTTGCGCAAATACAGCTGCTAGACAAGCTGGAGTTTCTAGGCGGAAACGAACAAAGAAAACAGGACACGTCAGGTCAAAACAGATTGCTAGCGACATTACATTGAATGAAGTAAGAATAATATAATCAGTGTCTTGGGACACATGATGAACAATATCAGTGCCTTACAGAGAGAGAGATAAATAAATAAATATGTATGCATATATATATATATATATATATATATATATATATATATATATTTATATATATATATATATATATATATATAGGTAAATTTATATATCTGTATTAAATGCGTTACTGCAATTCTACCATCGTTCTCATATATATATATATATATATATATATATATATATATATATATATATATATATATATATATATATATATATATATATATATATATATATATATATATATATATATATACATACATATATATATAATTTTATATATATATATACTTATATATACGCACAGTTCCTGGCTATATCAACGTAAATGTATGATGGTGCCAATAAAAAAGTTAATTTGGTTATCCTTCCCAATAGCTTAAGATAGTTTCCGAAAAAAATCATAGTGTTCGAACAAGAAGTCTGCATGTATATATGTATAAATATGTATATATATATATATATATATATATATATATATATATATATATATATACATATATATATACATATGTATGTGTGTGTGTGTGTGTGTCTGTGTGTCTGTGTAAATATATGTATATATATATATATATATATATATATATATATATATATATATATATATATATATACATATATATACATATATACATTCGTAAGGTAGACTTAGAATGTTGGTAAGGATCCATTACTTTCTCTTACTAGAGTCAATCAAAACTTGAGAGTTCTAGCAAGAGGTATGCCCTGAAGGCAGCAAGACTCTCCTTTTGACACGTGTTCCAATTGTCTTCGCACGCCCTCAACTTTGCTCCCGGTGTATCCTAAAAGCACAACACATCCATGCATCTTGAATTCTTTGAAATGTCCCTCATCAACAGACACACTTCCCATTGACTTCGATACAAAGCGACAACACTGCAACGTATATGCTGGAGTGGCGATAGAAACTTTTGTGAATGTGTCACAAAAAAGATGTCTTTCACGACTCAGAACTATGCATTTAGTCTAAAACAATGCAATCATTCATATTCGAACGTTTGGAAAAAAAAGAGTACACACAAAAGAGGTCATCTTTAAACGGAACATTCAGTAAAAGGAACGAGATTCCAAACATCTTCAGGACTCCATCGAATCAGAAAATAACTTTTGTCCTTCTCTCATGAGCAACCGTGTTTGTGTCGAGGGAACAGACACAAAGGAGGGGCTGGGGCGTGAACACGGAGTTGAAGGGAGTAATATAGAAAGGGGTGGACAGGTACCTGCTATCATTACAGCTTCCACGCCCATCCTGATAACACAACTTCGGGATATCAAAGCTTTGAAGTAGGAAAATTTGAAAAGTTATTTTCTTTTGGATATTCATGCCATAACGATATCCTTGCTTTCGGAATTAGAGGAACTAATTGCATTTCAATATCTTTGTTTTTTTCTGTCTTTCTTATATTTTTTTTCTTTTTTTTTTTTTTTTTTTTTTTTTTTAGGATGCGCAGTATCGCAGTTCTTGTCCTGCTGGTGGCGATGGCTATGAGCCTCCAAGCGACAGTGGCAGGGGGAAGATGCTCATGTATCTCGAACGCGAGGTAAGTGCCTTCACCGGTATAATCACTGGAAATATTCAACTTGCACTTCAAGAATGTACTGACAATATGAGAATCTCTTTTAAAAGCATTTTGAAAGCCGTAATGTGGTGTATTCAACAGGTTGTGTCCGAGTTGGCGGCGCAGATCCTGCGTGTGGCTGAGGGACCCTCGGCCTTCGTCGCGGGACCTCACAAGCGCAACTCGGAGCTGATCGCTCCCTCCTGGCGATCCCAAAAACCATGAACGACGCCGGAAGGAGATAGACGAATAGGATGAATCCATCTACTGTAATTAGGTTAGGAAGGTTAGGAACCAAGGAACTGATTTCAGCATTGGACGAACATTGTACTATGATAATAATACCAACAATGATAATAGTAAAGATAATGATAACGATAATGATGATAATGTATATGATGAATGAGGATTACAATTCCATTAATATCAATGATGAAATTAATATGATTGTAGTAATAATTAGGAAACTAATTATATCATTATATCACTGAAATACTAATAAAAACTGATAATAGATAAATGGATCTTATTCTATCTACTTCTTTAATGCCTGTCCCCAGATGACCATGGAAGTGATGAATCCTGTTACTTTTCATAACATCACATTCTGACAATAAAAAAAATGTTGCAGCACCAATTCGCTCTTATAATTTTCTGAGATACCGAATAAAATATATAACCTAAATTTACTCAGTGTATCAGACCAACCTCTTTTACATATACAGAACTCTTGTAAACTATTTACAGTAGAAGAATGAAATCCCTTCTTTTAGGCCAAAATGAAGTCAAAGGTATATGATGTAATATATATATATATATATATATATATATATATATATATATATATATATATATATATTGTGATGAACGATGTATAAATGATGCAGGTTCGACTTAATCTTCAGTCCTGACTCTTAAAATCATAATACACTGTAGTATAAAGCATCGATTAAGAACTCGACAAAGAGAAAGCTAGCTAGCTATCTAGATAGATAGAGATAGATAGATAGAGAAAGATAGATAGAAAGAAAGAAAGAGAGATAGAGAGAGAGAGAGGGAGAGAAAGAAAGAGAGAGGAAGATTGACAGATAGATAGATAGAGAGATTGGCATATGAACATGTAGGAATAGAGGAGGATAGACAACAGATAGAGATGTATAGATAGTGATATAGAGAAAAAGAGAGAGTGAGACTGAGAGGAAAGGTGGAGAGGATGAATATATTTATATATATATATATATATATATATATATATATATATATATATATGTAAATATATATATATACACACACATATATACACACACACACACACACACACGCAAGAAATGTCAATATTGCTCATATTTATGAACTGTAATATCATTTCATGAAATGAAGTTGGATAATTATTTTCAATGAGGAAGAATCTGAAAATTCTCATGAAATTGAAGTTGATTGCAATCATTTGCTCCTGTCGGCTGACTTGTAGGTATATGTTACTGTATGTTCAATATAGAAAGTATAATAATATGTGCTGTTAGTTATAATATGACATGTTAAAAGCTGTAAAATTTATTTATATACATACAGAGTTCTATCTTTTGGTAATTTGGATATACTGTAACAACTACAGTATGTAAGAAAATATATTATCATATATCATATACCAAATTAATTATTTTATTTGTATACAGTCTATAATAGTATATCAGACATCATCAGAGTCAATAACCACAGAAACTCTTTATAAATATCTTCCGCTTTTATTTCTCGAATCTAATGTTAGCTGGTCAGTGTTTGAAAGTAGGATTTAAGTCTTTTTTTTTGTTTAATATTCCCTTCACGATAAGTATGTTTCTTTTTGTCCATCAACATATACATGCAAAATTTATGTCCATATGTCAAGATGTTTATTTTGATGCATTCATGATGTTCGAAATATAAAGATATCAAAGTCATGGGTCATTTGGGTTAGAAGTCTTCGGTATGCCTTCCCTTAAGAAGTCTCATGTTGTGATGAACTGTGATGTTATGCATGATGCTGTATACTAAGTTAAATCGTCATACCGTGTGTTCCAGT
>BOPN01001905.1:52500-55000 GCA_017312705.2 Penaeus japonicus
TATATATACATATGTATACGCACGGATTCCTGGTTATATCAACAAATGTATGATGGTGCCAATAAAAACAGTTTATTTGGTTATCCTTCTCAGTAGCCTAAGATAGTGTGGAAAAAATCATAGCATTCAAACAAGAAGTCTGCGTGTATATATGTATATATACCGTGTTTGGCAGTACGAAATTATCAATCAATTACCGATTAGGGTTAAGGTTATACAATTACCGATTAAGATTAAGGTTATACAATTAAAGTTATACATGAATCCAAAATATATTGGTTGGATGAAAGAATTTAGTAGCTATAAGAATTCAACTTAAGTTAGAAAACTGAATACTGAGAACAATGTCTAAAAATGCATTAATATCTTCTACACACATATTGCTTCAGATTGAATGCAATAATACAGACACAATAACTTAACATGCAAATATGCTACTGACAAGTAACGTGCTTTCATCGGTGTAATGTAACGTAACCAGGAAGTTAAATGACATGGAATGCACTCATTATTGTCACATTTATCACAGAAAACATTAATAGAAAGACGAAAATAACGACTTATATGGCTGGATCGCATATAAGGGATGGCGGCGAAATTAAACTCAGAATCTTTTCAGTGTTTATTTCATAGGAGCTAGTAATAAACAGCCATTATTTGGTTGTTCTATTTCTTGGAAGTTATCTAACAGAGATACCAAAGACCAGGAGTGAGCTTACGTAAGCCACAACGGGGCTTTTTGTTAGGATTATGCAGGGGGCTTTTGTATAATCTAGTGGCTATTGTAAAATATCTACCCTCCCTTCCTCTCTCTCTCTCTCCTACACTCTATTTACTAAACATCAATACATTGATTATTTTTCGTTCTACATTAATCAGTATTCTCTCTCTCTCTCTTTCTCTCTCTCCTAAACATCAACACATTGATTAGTCTTTCGTTCTACATTAATCAGTATTCTTAGCTGTAATATAGTGAATGAGGGTTAAAATATTTCCGAAGTCGCAGTAGAAGGTGGACGAGCCATATCGTCTCCAAGTTATTCTGAAAGTAGTATCAGTGAATCTGTATTATATTTCTGAATTATATTTTCTGCTAAATTATCTTTTGTGTTCTTTGCAAAAAAATATTATTTGCTATCTTTCTAAGTATCTGGCCAACTGCTCAACTCTGAATATCTGGAATCTAACACACACCTTAAAGAACATAGAAAGATTGAGCGATATTGTCTATCTCCTTCCGGCGTCGGTCATGACCTTGGGGATCCCCAGGAGGGAGTTGATCAGCTCCGAGTTGCGCTTGTGAGGTCCCGCGACGAAGGCCGAGGGTCCCTCAGCCACACGCAGGATCTGCGCCGCCAACTCGGACACCACCTGTTGGCCACGTCATAGAGTAGCATTTATTACGGCTTTCAAAATCCCTTAAAACTCGAATCTCAGATTCTGGGAATACAATCGAGAGAATATGAATTGCCTGAAATAACAATAATAAAAAAACGTGCACTACATTTGCAGCAATCCTACTCTCCCGCGACTGGCACTTACCTCCAAATCGAAGTCCTTGAGGTTCCTCTCGGCCACTGTAGCCTGAAGACTCATGGCCATCGCCACCAGCAGGACAATAAATGCAATGCTACGCATCCTAAAGAATAAAGATATAGTATTGCAATTAACCCTTCAGATATGAAAAGGCCACACAAAATAAACTGTTATAGTATATATATATATATATATATATATATATATATATATATATATATATATATATATATATATTAATCCAGATATTCCTACTTTAAGATTGAAAGCTTCGAAGCCTAGATATTGTTATGTTATCAGGATGAGTGTGTGAGCTATAATGATAGCAGGTACATGTCCACCTCCCCTTATATTGGCTTATCGCTCGTCCCTGTTCATGCCCCAGCCCCTCCTTTGTGGCCGACGCCTTGAAACAAACACGTTTGCTCGTCGGAGAAAGACAAACGATGTTTTCTGACTGGTTGAATTCTTTAAAGATCTTCCGAATCTCGTTCTTTTCATTAGCCATTCTTTAAAAATCCCGCAAAGATTTTTTATTTGCATTTCGTCGGTTACAAATGGTAAACTCGCCGAACTGATTTTGAAAACGGTTTCGTCGCCAAAACAACATTCACTGGGCATTGTTGTCGTTCATTTGAAAATGTGGACGAGTACATGATTGCATGGCATTGTCAGAACCAGGTTATTGGATTTTATTTCTTCGTCTGACCTTCGGTGATTAGAGAAACACAACAGAGATTATTTTGTGCGCTTTCTAAACCTGCAAAATTTGAGGAGCATTTTGGAGGCGAGATTGGTTCTCCGATTAATTCAATGGGTTGTACGAAGTAGGTATATGACCCCAGGCCATGAGGTAAAGATTTGTAGTATTTTGCCTATGAGTAAGATTTCCATGGTTAAGACTGTAGTGTACTCAACAAATGAAATGTTTCATTTTTTCCTTCTTCTTCTCTCCTTCTCTCTC
>BOPN01001905.1:60000-70000 GCA_017312705.2 Penaeus japonicus
TTATAGCATGAATATGAAAAACAAATCAGATATAACTTAAAATTTCAAGCAATGATATAGTGAGATGAATGATCAAATCGAAAAAAAACATTGGACGTTTTCAAATTTGTTTCTGACACAAATTCATGTTGGAAGCAGCGCAGAGAAGCTCCAGCTCACCGCCAAGCATGTTCAGATAAAAAACAAACAAACTTAATAAGTCCAGTTAATAAGTCCGGTATATACATACATACATACATACATATATACATACATACATATATATATATATATATATATATATATATATATATATATATATATATACAGTATGTATATATATATATATATATATATATATATATATATATACATATATATATATATGCATATATATACATATATATATACAAATATATATGTATATACACAGTATGTATATAAATATATAACACAGAATTATATCTTTTGGTAATTTGGATATACTGTAACAACTGTGTAAGAAAATATATCATCATATATCATACACCAAATTAATGATTTTATTTGTATACAGTCTATAATAGTATATCAGACATCATCAGAGTCAATAACCACAGAAACTCTTTATAAATATCTTCCGCTTTTATTTATCGAATCTAACGTTAGCTGGTCAGTGTTTGAAAGTAAGATTTAAGTCTCTTTTTGTTTAATATTCCCTTCACGATAAGTATGTTTCTTTTTGTCCATCAACATATGCAAGCAAAATTTGTGTCCATATGTCAAGATGTTTATTTTGATGCATTCATGATGTTCGAAATATAAAAATGCCAACCAAAGTCATGGGTCACAATAATAGTAGTCTTCGATATGCCTTCCCTTACGACGTTTCATGTTGTGATGAACTGTGATGTTATGTATGGTGCAGTATATTAAGTTGAATCGTCATACCGTGTGTTCCAGTATTTTTCATTCAATCTTAAGCAGCTCTCTCTAATGGCAAAATGTATTAACTCATTCCAATATTGGGTTTCATTTCTAATAGTTTTAGGGAAAAAAGACGTTTTGATAAAGCGCTGTATTTGTGTAAAGTCATTGGCGTATTTTTCATTAGCTCCAAACATAATTTGTCACTTTCCCACACACGGTCCACTTTTTGTCGCCAGATAGCTGGCTGCCATAAAAAACAACAACCATGAATAGTGGGTAAGCTTGTCCACGCACACAAGCCACAATATATATGTTTATATGCGTGAGTGAGTGAGTGTATGCGTGAGCGTGTGTATCTGTGTGTGAGAGAGTGTGTTTGAGTGCATGTAGAAATCATAGAGAGATACTCTTTTTTCATGCCTCCATAACCAAAATTTCAGACAATAGTTTTTTAGAAGCCGGCCTTTTACTGATAAAGTACCTCGTAAGCGTGATCTCATCTATTTTTTTTTTGCTGCTAGACGATGAAGTGTACGGGGTATAGCACTGTATGGTCATAAAGGGTCATGCTATATTTTATATAAAAGCAGCTTAGTATTTTTTTCTTCAAAATTGATGTGATTAGATGCATGTCTATCTAGGACGTATATTCTTTTATGGAAAAAGATAAAAAATAATTTCGAGTAAAGCGTCAAGACAGCGTCGATTTCTATAACATAATACGAACCAAAACCTTCTTGAAAAAATACATCGAAATAAAAAAAAGGAAAAAACGCTGAACAAAAACAGCAACAAGAGAAAAACAATCATCTTTAAGAAATTCTCGCAACTGGAAATTTTGTATTTGTCCCGATGGAGGAAGCAGGGTGTGTGGGCGTGTCACAGGGGGAGAGGAGACCTATATAAGAGGAGGCTGAGAAATCCGCTATCATTGGGCCTACGACACCGGTCTTCGTATCACACAAGTAGGTTTTCAAATGTTTTCAGGCTTTTAAGATGATATCGGAGGCAGTGAAGATTGTTCATTCATTTATTTAAAGAATATATATATATATATATATATATATATATATATATATATGTATATACATATATGTATATATAAATTTCTCTCTCTCTCTCTCTCTCTCTCTCTCTCTCTCTCTCTCTCTCTCTATATATATATATATATATATATATATATATATATATATATGACGAAAAAACACCATACACATATATCATCAAGAGCCTGAATAAAAACTATCAATACCGATAAAATTTCCTTCAAATCGATATTAATAACCTTTTTATATCGAAAAGATTTTCATATCAAATGGATCGCATTAATTTTCCCAGAATGCGCGGCGCCGTTCTGGTAGTCCTCCTGGTGGCGATGACTGTGAGTCCTCAGCTGACAGACGCCGAGGACTTGAAGTGTTTCGAGCGTGAAGTAAGTATTAAGCTTTTTCTACTGCAACGTATGATGCAAGACCATTATTCTTATTTCGGAAAGCAAATCTATTCTAAATTAAGAATCTGAAATTTAAGGCTTAATACATGTTGGAGAATCAATTATCAGTTAGTCTATGACATGACCCACAGCTGGTGTCCGAGTTGGCGGCGCAGATCCTGCGTGTGGCTGAGGGACCCTCGGCCTTCGTCGCGGGACCTCACAAGCGCAACTCGGAGCTGATCAACTCCCTCCTGGCGATCCCAAAAACCATGAACGACGCCGGAAGGAGATAAATCATGTAGATATATTGTCTTTAAAAGGTATGAATTTCATACATTTAAGAAGTCCAGTTATTGTATCATGACAGATTTGATACATAAATAACAATAATGATATAACAATAATAATGATGATAGTCATGACAATAGTAATACTAATAATGATAATGATAAAAGGATGTTGAAAAGGATTTCATCCTTACGATAAAACTAATTCACTATCCTCATGTTCTCTATTCCCCAGAGGACCACGGACATTGTTTAGTCTCCCACTACACCTTCGCCTACCTTACTTTCGTAAAACATCCTGCTGCAGCATTAGTCCTTATATTTGTTTTCGGGGATATTGAATAAAATTTATCATTTGAATGTACTTATTTAATTGGAATAACCATCTCTATACGTACAATTTTTTTTTTTAAACTTATTAATTTATAAAAAAAAGATTAAGAGAGAGAGAGAGATAGCGAGGTAGAGAGTGAAGGAGGTAGATAGAGAGGGAAAGAGGAAGAGAGAGAGAGAACGAGAGAAAGAGGGAGATAAATAGATAGATAGATAGAGAAAGTGAGTGAGGGAGTGAGAGACAGAGAGAAAGAGAGAGCGAGAGAGAGAGAGAGAGAAGTATGATGCTGGAAAAATAAGTAGACGGTAGATTATAGACAAATAATCAAACCGACTAATATGCAAACTTATATAAAAAGTGTATAAAAGCAGATAGACAGATAAACAATTGTACAAACAAGCAAATAAAGAGAATTTATTTGGATGATAAATGCTTAAATAGAAATTGATTAAGATTCAAAGAAGGTAATTCTCCTGGAGTTCTTGAAAAGATACAAGACGGTTCGAACAAAATGTTGTGTCAAGCACTTTCTTTAAACCATAATTCATATATATACGTACATACATACATACATACACACATACATACATACATACATATATATATATATATATATATTTATAATATTGTTTATGTATATATGTACATTCGTAAACTAGCCTTTTAATGTTGGCAATATCGGATTATTTTCTATATGAAAACTTGAGAATTCTAGCAAGAGGTAAACCCACAAGGCGGCAAGACTCTTCTTTTGACACAGTGAAAAGCGGCGACATGTACCCGCAGAGGTTAATACTCTCACTAATGAAATGGCTCTTGCCAACTTTTACATGCAGAGGAGTATAGACCAAGCTATTCTAAACAGTTTCACAATTCATAACTAGTAATGAAATCTGTGCTACTTTTGGCACCCAGCTCCCTCTTGTGTTGATTTCACACTCGCGAAATCATGAACTACAACATGAATCACATAAGCCCTTCCCTTGTGTTACTGTATATATTTTGATATCACCCGCCTTGTGGATGATTGAAGGACAATTACTAAGCATCATATAAGATATCAGAGAGACTGGTTTCTCTTAAATCAGCATAGACAGACGCAGGTAAAGGAAAAGTTTTTCTTTCGTACTTACCGTTGTTAGTACGAGTATTACACTATTGTATTTGGGAAAGCTACAAATCCTCTGCACTAGGCGGGGGATTAGACTCTATGCTTTAAAGGAAGTGACTGACACGCAACAGTTTGTTAGAATCGTTTTGTATCTTTTCAAGACCTCCAGGAGAATTACCTTCTTTGAATCTTAATTAATTTCCTTCAAAAACCTTCTCTTTGTTTGATTATTTGTAAGATTGTTTATCTGTCTATCTGCTTTTCTATATCCCTGTAAGTTGGTTATCAGTCGATTTATTGATCTGTCTGATTTACTATCCATTTCTTTTTCCTTCATCATACTTCTCTTTCCTTTTCTCTTTCTCTTTATCTCTCTTTCTTTCTCTATCTATCTCTTTATATATCTCTATATCTCCATCTTTCTCTCTTTATCTATCTCTATGTCTCCATCATTTTCTCTCTCTCTCTCTCTTTATATATATATATATATATATATATATATATATATATATATATATATATATATATCTGTCTCTCCTTTTCAATCTATCATTTTATGGAAGTAGGCTTACAAAATTGTTTGTGCGTATAGAGATGGATGTTCCAATTAAATAAGTAGATTCAAGTAATACATTTTATTCAATATCCCAGAAAACAAATATAAGGACTAATGCTGCAGCAGGATTTTTTTTACCAAAGAAAGGTAGGCGAAGGTGTAGTGGGAGACTAAACAATGTCCGTGGTCCTCTGGGGGAAAGAGAACATGAGGAAAGTGAATTAGTTTCATCGTAATGATGAAATTATTTTCCTTATCATTTTAAACATTATCATTATCATTCCTATTGCCATGACTATCATCATCATTATTGTTATAATTATCATTAGTGATTACCATTTTGTATCAAACTAATGATACAATGACTGGACTTCTTAAATGTATGTAAATCACTCGTGTGTGAATTCTTACCGTCTAAAGACAATAGATCTACATGATTTATCTCCTTCAGGCGTCGGTCATGACCTTGGGGATCCCCAGGAGGGAGTTGATCAGCTCCGAGTTGCGCTTGTGAGGTCCCGCGACGAAGGCCGAGGGTCCCTGAGCCACACGCAGGATCTGCGCCGCCAACTCGGACACAACCTGTTGGCCACGTCACAAAATTATACATGTCATGGATTTCAAATGTCTTTTTCGCTTATCAGATTCTTGATGTGGATTCATTGAAGTGTACATTAGCTGAAATGATCATTTCTTTACAACGTCTATGTAAAGCAGTTACATCACTCCAAGTTAAGCACTTACCTCACGCTCGAAATACTTAAGGCTCGAATCGGCCACTGTTCCCTGAAGACTCAAAGCCATCACCACCAGGAGAACGACCACTGCGATACTGCGCATCCTAAAATAGCAAAAGCTTAAATAAATCATCATGATAGAAATGCTAAAGAATGAGTCATGATCGGATTTTCCCCACATTATGACCTAAGGATTTTAGAGTATTTTGAAAACCCGAAGACCTACTTGCGTGTTATCAGTCTCGGTTTCGAAGCTGTAATGACAGCAGGTGCCTGTAGACCTCCTCTTATACTAGTCTCGACCTCCTCTAAGTTTGGCATTCCGTCCATCCCTGCTTATGCCCGAGCTCCTCCTTTGTGCTCGGTGCCTCGAAACAGACACGTTTGCTCATTCAAAGACAAAAGTTATTTTCTAAGTGAAGGAATTCTTTAGAATGGTTTGCATTTTTGTTCTGTTATTTGTTTTCTATTGTTTTTTGTCCGTATTCTGTCTCTCTCTCTCTCTCTCTATATATATATATATATACATGTGTGTGTGTGTATGTATATATATATCTATCTATCTATATATATATATATATATATATATATATATATATATATATATATGCATATATATGTATATATATATATTCTGTATTTAATATATATATATATATATATATATATATATATATATATATATATATATATATATATATATATTTATATATGAATCACAAAAACACAAACACAGTAACGTGCAAAACACATATATATTAAAACACTGCCACAATATAAAGGGAAAAGCTCCCAACGTTTCGAACTTTTTAGTGAAAGTTCGTCATCAGGTTTAAGCTATGCCTAATGAGGAACTTTCACTAAAAAGTTCGAAACGTCGCGAGGTTTTTTCTTTCATTTTTATTATATATATATATATATATATATATATATATATATATATAGAGAGAGAGAGAGAGAGAGAGAGAGAGAGAGTGTAAGCCACCTGCAACCACCAGTTGTAACCCACCACTGGGAGCGTTGTTGTAGCACTCGATGCCCTGGTTGTGATCCGGTGGATAACAAACACACGTTCACGAGTCATGGTCTTTATTGGGGACTCTGTTAATATACTAGAGCTGTTCGCTCTGCCTGTTCTCTTGTCTGTCTGTCTGACCTGATCTGACTGATCTGCCCTGGGTTCTTTCTGTGTCCTTCTTAAGTATGAATCCTGAGTCACTTTCTACGCCTCAGGCCTTCCGTTAGCAAATACAGCTGCTAGACAAGCTGGAGTTTCTAGGCGGAAACAGGACACATCAGGTCAAAACAGACTGCCAGTGATATTGCATTGAATTAATTAGGAATAATATCATCAATGGCTTGGGTCACATGATGAACAATATTAGTGCCTTACAGAGAGAGAGAGAGAGAGAGAGAAATAAATAAATATGCATATATATATATAATTATATATATACATATATATACGCACGGATTCCTGGTTATATCAACAAATGTATGATGGTGCCAATAAAAACAGTTTATTTGGTTATCCTTCTCAGTAGCCTAAGATAGTGTGGAAAAAATCATAGCATTCAAACAAGAAGTCTGCGTGTATATATGTATAAATGTTGGTAAGGATACATTGTTTTCTCTTACTAGAGTCAATGAAAACTTGAGAGTTCTAGCAAGAGGTATGCCCACAAGGCAGCAAGACTCTCCTTTTGACACGTGTTCCAATTGTCTTCGCACGCCCTCAACTTTGCTCCCGGTGTATCCTAAAATTTTGTAATAGGGTATCACATACCGAATTTCGGATATAGCATTAGTACATCTTCTAGTACAGTTGATGTTATGAAATGATTACATAACTCTGCATACCTCATGCTAGGTGGCCTGAAAGGTTGTATCATATGGCACTCTGAAATGTAATGTTCAAGTGTTCGTTTATACTCTTCGTTGCATTCTGAATTGACCTGCCAATACATTCTGTATCCAAGTCTAATTCTTGCAATCATAACATCACATTGTCTTGTCCTTGTCTTGTATGAACCATAAGTGAATCTCTCCCATCAACAGTGAAAGGCGGCGAGGTATGTCCGCAGAGCTTAATACTCTCAGTGATGAAATGGCTCTTGTCACGTTTTACATGCAGAGGAGTATAGACCAAGCTATTCTGAACAGTTTCATAATTCATGCCTAGTACTGAAATCTGTGCTACTTTTGGTACCCAGCTCCCTCTTTTGTTGATTTTACACTCGCGAAATCATGAACTACAACATGAATCACATAAGCCTTTCTCTTGTGTTACTGCATATATTTTGATATCACTCGTCTTGTGGCTAGATCATGCGTAAAAATTGAAGGACAATTACTAAGCATTATAAAAGATATCAGAGAGACTCGTTTCCCTTAATCACCATAGACAGACCCAGGTAAAGGAAAGGTTTTTCTTTTGTACGTTGTTAGTACGAGTATTACACTATTGCATTCGGGAAAACTATAAATCCTCTGCACTAGGCGGGGGATTAGACTCTATGCTTTAAAGGAAGTGGCTGACACGCAACAATTTGTTTGAACCGTTTTGTATCTTTTCAAGAACTCCAGAAGAATTACCTTCTTTGAATGTTAATCAATTTCCTTCAAAAACCTTCTCTTTGTTTGATTATTTATATGATTGTTTATCTGTCTATCTTTTTTTCTATATATCTGTAAGTTGGTTATCAGTCGATTTATTGATCTGTCTGATCTACTATCCATTTCTTTTTCCTTCATTATACTTCTCTTTCCCTTTCTCTTTCTCTTTATCTCTCTTTCTTTCTCTATCTATCTCTTTATCTATCTCTATATCTCCATCTTTCTTTCTTTATCTATCTCTATGTCTCATCCTCTCTTTCTCTTTCTCTCTCTCTCTCTCTCTCTCTCTCTCTCTCTCTCTCTCTCTCTCTCTCTCTCTCTCTCTATATATATATATATATATATATATATATATATGGACTTTTTACCAAAGAAAGGTAGGCGAAGGTGTAGTGGGAGACTAAACAATGTCCGTGGTCCTCTGGGGGAAAGAGAACATGAGGAAAGTGAATTAGTTTCATCGTAATGATGAAATTATTTTCCTTATCATTTTAAACATTATTATCATTATCATTCCTATTGCCATGACTATCATCATCATTATTGTTAAAATTATCATTAGTGATTACCATTTTGTATCAAACTGTCATGATACAATGACTGGGCTTCTCAATGTATGTAAATCACTCATGTGTGAATTCTTACCGTCTAAAGACAATAGATCTACATGATTTATCTCCTTCCGGCGTCGGTCATGACCTTGGGGATCCCCAGGAGGGAGTTGATCAGCTCCGAGTTGCGCTTGTGAGGTCCCGCGACGAAGGCCGAGGGTCCCTGAGCCACACGCAGGATCTGCGCCGCCAACTCGGACACCACCTGTTGGTCACGTCACAAAATAACACATATCATGGCTTTCAAATGTCTTTTTTCGCATCACAAATTCTTGATGTAGATTCATTGAAGTATAAATTGATTGAAATGCCAATTTCTTTACACCGTCTATGTAAAGCAGTTACATCACTCCAAGTTAAGCACTTACCTCACGCTCGAAATACTTAAGGCTCGAATCGGCCACTGTTCCCTGAAGACTCAAAGCCATCACCACCAGGAGAACGACCACTGCGATACTGCGCATCCTAAAATAACTTAGAATTACCTTCAATCTGGTTTATAAGAAAAACTTAAAGGAAGGAAACCATTATGATCCAACTGCTAAGGAATGAGTCATTGGCAAATATCCCCACATTATGACCTAAGGATGTTAGAGTATTTTGAAAACCCGAAGACCTACTTGCGTGTTATCAGTCTCGGTTTCGAAGCTGTAATGACAGCAGGTGCCTGTAGACCTCCTCTTATACTAGTCTCGACCTCCTCTAAGTTTGGCCTTCCGTCCATCCCTGCTTATGCCCGAGCTCCTGCTTTGTGCTCGGTGCCTCGAAACAGACACGTTTGCTCATTCAAAGACAAAGTTATTTTCTGAGTGAAGGAATTCTTTAGAATGGTTTGCATTTTTTTCTGTTTATTGTTTATTTTTTTGTTTTTTATTTATTTTTTACCGTATTCTTTCAAATGTTTGATTACAACTAACTGTATTACTGTGAATCGATGAGACATACTGAGTAAGCTCCGAGGTGGAAATATATATATTTTTAATGTGCACGGTTTTCGTCACGTCACGAACTTTTCTAACAATGTGGTTGATCAATTATTTCCAAATCAACGAATACACATGTTGTTTAATGAGAGTCTCTATAATAAATGCAAGAGCATATGACTATGCGACACCATCAGAGCCATATTTATGTTATCCTTATCATTGCTCTAAAAATAAATCCGTGTGATTTTACATTCGAAACATTGTTCTTCTTCTACTGACAAATGTTATAATTATCATCATTATATTATTTGCATTACTGTTGTTTTCTTATCAATGCTACTAAGAGAGAGGAAGAGAGAAAGAGAGAGAGAGAGAGAAGGGAGAGAGAGAGAGAGTGGGGGAGGGAGAACAAGAGGAAGAGAGAGAGACAGAGTGAGTGAGAGGGAGAGGATAAGGGGGAAGGAAATAGAAAGAAAATAAAATGAAATAGAAGAACAGA
>BOPN01001905.1:110000-112500 GCA_017312705.2 Penaeus japonicus
AAAAAAAAAACTTAATAAGTCCAGTTAACAGTCGGTGCTTCTGAACATACTACGAATGGTATTTTGAAAGTGTGATAGGAGACTCGAAGAATTCACTTATATTATTCCCTGGTATTATTTTTGTCCTTAATCCGGATAGTTGTTTAGATGTCATAGTGTATTACATTATATGTTATATACTTTATTTCACATATATACACCTTTATGTGATATGTTTATGAGCTATCATTATCTGTTTTCTATGAGCTATCATTATCTGTTTTCTATCATCTATCTTTTGTCATTGTTATTATTCATCATATATCATTATCTCCTCTCATCATTTGTCATTATTATCACCATCATTATTATAACTATAATCATCATTATTATAACTATAATCATCATTATTTATTTTATAACACAATCTATCGTATAGCATCATCTATCATCATATATCAATATATATTATTATTGAATATCATTATGTATTATCATATATTGGAAGATATTCCATCCTATCACATAAAACATGTCATATTTTCTATATCATCATTAAATATATCATATAACACATTCACTACCCTCTTGATCGTTCTAACTTTACTTTAATCTACTTTTGCATTATACATATTTCATCCCAGCCTTTCGATTCCTATCCTTTCAGACATCATCAGAGCCTCAAAGCCTATTTCAGAATCTGATTTATAAGTCTATTCATTCCTTAAATTTCACTTCTTTCAAGCCGGGCGTCCCTGTATCTCATGACTTTTTGTTCTATGTATGTATCTACATATCTACTGTATTTGTAGATAGATAGAGAAATAACTATGAATATAGATAGACGGATAGGTGGGTATCGAGCTATGTATGTACTACACATACATGCACACACAAATACACACACACACACACACATTCTATATGTATATTCATACACACAAACAGATGGATATATAAACATAGATAGATAAAAAAATTATATATATATACATATACATATTCATATGTAATTATATGTATGTGTATACATATATACATATATATATATATATATATATATATATATATATATATGTATATATATTTATATATATATATATATATATATATATATATATATGCACACACACACACACACACACACACACACACACACACACACACACACACACACACACACACACACACACACACGCACACACATAGATATATACACATTATCTATTCTCTTGTTATTTTCTTTTTTTCAGTAAATCTCGCTGGACCTGCAACAAATTGTTATCATATTTATTTGGCATTGCATATGTCCAGATTTACGCCTTCGCTTATTTGCGTGCGAGAGGCATGTCATTTCGCCTTATTTCTCATATCATGCGAATCTCAGTCAGCAGTATAGCTACCATTTGCAAAGCATTATTCTTTTGGCAAAATTTGCAACACGTTGAAGAATGCGACAAACAAATTTCAGGAATATTCTAGAATATAAAGCAAAATACGATGCCATTAAACAGAATATAAAACTGGATTAAATTTAACTTATAGAGAATTAGTAGCTTTGGTCACTATGAAAAATATCTTCATTTCTTGCGACAGTCATTTCCTTATTAACAAATAAGAAAAGAAATGATCTGTCTATTTGTCTCTCTCTCGCTCTAGTATCCTGCGTGTGTTTCTTTGTTTGTGTTGTGTGTGTGTGTGTGGGGGGGGGGAGGTGTATATAATTACAATAACAAATTTCTTTGCAACTTCAAAAATCTTTAACTACTTCTTGACAAGGATGTGATCGAGGTTACAAAAACAAATCAATGAGCCGTAACCTGGTTGAAGATTTATTTACGAATTTCTATGCCAGATAATGGCCAAATATTTCATTTTTTTGTATTATGCATTTACTATGTTCAGAGAAATAGACATGACCGAAGGACCTAGGTTTCCCACCACTCTGGTATTAAACATATATTCATACATGCATACATACATACATACATACACACACACACACACAGATATATACACACACACACACACACACACACACACACACACACACACACACACACACACACACACATATATATATATATATATATATATATATATATATATATACATATATGCACGTATGTGAGTGTGTTTGTATTGAACTGCATGATTGTGATTATGTATGCACATAATTTTTTACAATGTAACAATATCACTACTTTTTTTTCGTTCCCCTCTCAGGTCCAACTTTTCAATTAATTTTGATTAATCAAAAAAATATCACGAGGAAGACCAGAGATGTTCCGATGACAACATTCCTAAAAAATTCTATTCCGTTTATTCACAGCAATGAATGCATTGGGAAAAATATAACAGGTTCATATTGCAACTTTGTTTTATTAAGGAGAACATATATGATAAACCCATTATGCGGAGTAAGCAGGCTTCGTCGTGGCCAAGGTGTTCTGAAAATAGAAAAGCAGACAGTAACATTAATTTAAAAGAATATATCACTTTCCTTCCCATTAATCTTGCT
>BOPN01001905.1:117500-120000 GCA_017312705.2 Penaeus japonicus
AATACACTAAGTAGTGATAACATTTTATTCAGGATCTCAGAAAACAAACAATCACTGCTGCAACATTCATTTTATTAGGGCAAAGGGGATGGATGTGTTCTCGAAACGGATGTTCGTCGTCACGTGTATGATCATCTGGGGATTAAGAAAAACAAAAATAATGTCAATAAAAACAATAAAAACCTTCAATGTTTGAGAGTCTAAATACCTACTTGGACTATAAATACCATCATACCTGTTATTATTATTGTTGTTATTATCAATATTGCTATTATTATTATTATTATCATTGTAATCATTATTGTTATCATTATTTTTACCATCAATATCAATATCATCATAAATATCATAATTATAATCACCATCAGTATCATTATCATTTTCAGTATATTATCATTATTAGTATTATTATCATCATAAACATCATTCTTATCATAACCTTAATTATCATCAGTCTCGTTATCCATATTATCATTATCGTCATTATCATAATACGTTTTATACTAAATTGATACACCAATTGTTAACCTTCTACAGATTAACCTCTAACCTCAATATCTATCTCCTTCCGGCGTCGGTCATGACCTTGGGGATCCCCAGGAGGGAGTTGATCAGCTCCGAGTTGCGCTTGTGAGGTCCCGCGACGAAGGCCGAGGGTCCCTGAGCCACACGCAGGATCTGCGCCGCCAACTCGGACACCACCTGTTGGCCACGTCACAGATTGACAATATAAATTCTTAATACATTTCCCGGTTATTTTCCATGACCGTGTAGATTGTACATGTGATAAAACGAAGATCTGAGATAGCTTCACGGAGCTTCGTACTTGCCTCGCGTTCGAAGCGTTTGAGGGTGTCTCCGGAAGCCGTCTGCTGAAGGCTCATGACCACCACCACAAGCAGGGCTGCGACGACGGCTCTGTGCATCCTGAAGCAACAGATAAGTTGAATTCGACTTCACTCATTTGCTAAAACAATATAACACAAAGAATAAAACAAATTTCTACTTATTACAGAATCAGCTATGCAAAAACCTTCAATATTTGAGAGTCTAAATACCTACTTGGACTATCTTGTTGCTATCGGCGCCGGCGGGACACTAACGGCGGCGTCCTACCGATGTCACCTTATATTAGGATTCCACTCTAGACACGCACGCGTCCTGTGCCTCGGCCGGCTGCGCTCTCCCTCCCGCCCACTTTCCCTTTTATTTGGTTAAGAAGAAACGTGCAGAATTGAAGAAGGAAAATCTTCGAGAAATCTAACGCCAGGGAGAAAGTTTGCCTATGAATGATCTATAAAACATATATCTTCTTATGTCGAAGGACCAGTGTTTTCGATATATATTATATATCATATATGCATAATACTATATCATATAGTATTCACTTATGTTCAATAACCAAGGAATGGATATGTGGCTAAATATTATCTGCCACATGTACTTGGTAATACGATCCAGAAATGAATGATTTAATGAGAGTAAAAGTTTTCTTTCCCTAAATCATCTTTCTCGTCCTTAATTCTGAAAAGCAATTACTAGTTCCTTGCTGAAAACTAGTTTTGGACAGAAGTCATTCTTATTAAGGACGAATCACATATACCACCTGCTAAATTAAGTGTTGCAATTCAAAAATGGAAATGTTGGAAATTCAGAAATGAACTGGAATTACGAACACAAAACATAATCGGATGGAATTTTGTATCGTCAAGCACATTTTACCAGATCTAGCGATATGAAAGAAAGCAAGAAAATAAAAGAGAAGAAAAAATGTAAAATAATGATAATGCCGAAAAAAAATCCTTCCTTCTGATGGCTTCAAAATTTGTTTCTGACATATATTCAGCCTGAAACCATCGAATGGAAGGTTCATCTTACTTCGGCGCACGCACACAATCAGATAAAAACACAATCAAATATGTAAAGATAAAAAAACCGTCTTTTTTGAGTCCAGTTAACACTCAATGCTTCTGAATACATTGCAAACGGCATTTTTGGAAGTGTGAAAGAAGACTCGACAACTTTAAGGTTTTTATACTCTGGGGTTGCAAATTGGAGTGCTAAAGAAAAGGTACAGTGCAAAAATATCAACAGATATGATATTCATGTTTTTCGGCATTATCATTATTTTACATTTTTTCTTTTCTTTTCTTTTCTTTCTTTCTTTCATATCGTTAGATCTCGTAAAATATACTTGACAACACAAAATTCCATCCGATTATGTTTTGTGTTCATAATTCCTGTTCATGATATTCAGTAATATGTGATTCAGTTATATAGAACGGAATAATGGTCAATCATATAGAACGAAATCACTTTAGATTACATAGAAATTTTAAAGTGTATCTGAATCATATGAATTGATATCTGAATGATACAGGATTATCTAATATGATATAACCGAATTGAAGTGATCTTGATTTAAAAAGTCATATAAATCATATGCAGATTCAAATTATATAGTAATCTATACTACTTGAATAAAACTGCTCATAGTTCA
>BOPN01001905.1:147500-157500 GCA_017312705.2 Penaeus japonicus
ATATACATACATACATATATACATATATATATATATATATATATATATATATATATATGTATATATATATATATATATACATATATACACATACATACACACACGCACACATATGTGTGTGTGTACATAAACATACAATCACACATACACACCCTATGTGCGTACGAAATACTGTCTAGAAACCGAAAGCCATATACATGTATCCTTGTACGCATGTATAAGCGTACTTGCATATGATTCCTTGCATATATATCTGTGCATCACTCTACCTGTACCTCTAATACTTGAACTAGGATCAAAATGCGTATTTATCTAGGAAAAGTAGTGAATAACATCATAAGTATTAGTGTCTGTTTGGCTAAAGCACAGGTAATATCAGCGTAATAATATTATATATATACATACATACATATATATATATATATATATATATATATATATATATATATATATATATATATATATATATTATATTTCACTGTAAATGGTGGTTATGTTATAATCGTTGTTGTTATTTTGGTTATTTTACTTCTTCGTGTTGGTAATGGTGTTGTTACTCTTGTATTATCATTATTGTTTTCGCTGGTGCTGATTATTATGTTGTAGTTGTTGCTGTTATTATCATTATCTTCGTCATTATAATTATTTTTATTATCATTGTCATCATCAATATCATCATCTTCGTCTTCATCATCATCATCATCATCACTATCATAATCTTTATCAATATTATCATAACCATTATCATTAGTATCATTGTTAATGTTATTACTATTACCATTATCATTATTATTGTTATATATTATTATCATTATTATTGTTATATGTTATTAGCATTATCATTGGTATATATTATTATCATTATTACCTATATTATTATCATTGCTGTCATCTGCATCATAATTATCACTAGTATCTTTAGTGTTATTGCTATTACTTTTACTATCATTAACATCACTATCATCATTACTATTATCATCATTATCCTTTTTATTAGCATCATTATCATCATTATATCAATAGTATAATGATTATAACCGTCCTGATTATTCCTATCAATGTCATTATCATTATTTCTGTTATCATCATTATAACTGTTATCAATATCATCATTAATATTACTATTGTTATCATTGGCACTGTCACTATTCTAGTCACTAGTATTGTTCATATCAATATCATCAATAGCATTGTAATTGCATTTGCAATTGATGGTTATTGCAATATCTTTATAATCATCAGTCTATCATTACTGTTACTGTGGTTGCTATTATCATTATCAAAGCTGTTTCTATCATTATTATTTTCCTCCTCCTCATCATCTCTATATTTTGTTATCATTGCCACTATCAACATTACTGCAATCAAATAATTTCTTTTATTATTAATGTTTATTAATTACTTCTATTTTCAACAGCATTACGCAATAAGAAAAATAACACATAGACGGATCATGTTGCAAATATAAGGTTCAATAAACGGTCAACGTATGTATGTTCTAGACAGAAGCCCCCCCCCCCCCCAGCCCCCCGCCGTGATACTATAAGGGGTACGAAAGGCTTAGATATCAATTGATTAGCTATTGATAGTAAACCGAATCCGCATTAGGAAATCATTAATTAAGGATTCATAGCCATCTGTAATACAAAGTCTGCTATGAAATTCACTTTGTAGCTTTTGGGCGTAGCTTGCGCTCTCTGTTTTACTATTAATGTCAAGTAATGATGTGGACAATGATAATTAATAGGTATTACTACTATCATTACCATAGCCATCATAATGCTATTCGGTCCTTCGCAAAACTAGTGTTATTTTCTGTCTAACCTAATTTCTTGTCACCATTTCTCAAGGTCTTGTCACTGAATCCGAGAAACGTAAATTCCTTCGTCGTATCATAAAAATGGTTGCACAACTTTTGGATGCAGGTTTGAGTCGGTGTTAAGTGAAGGAAAGGTGGAGAGAAGAAAGAAAACTGCTGCCAATGCATTTAGATTTTGCGTGGTGAAACCGCATATTTTCGAAAATGGAGGATTTGTACCCCTGCATTATCTGAATTTGTAATATGTTTTATATATGGAGGCATATACACGTATACAGACCTATACATATATGCAGACAAGTATGAACGCGCAGACATGTATGTGTGTGTGGTCTCAATAGTTAGATTTAAAAGATTTCCTCATTTTACTAATAATTCTACAATGACTCATTTTCTGTAATCCCAAGGAAACTTGTAAGCATCTGGCAGTATAGGAAACGGCAGAAATCTCTAGGCGAAAAGTTAACTTCGCACAGTTTATCTAAGTAAAGTTTTGCAATGTCAATTAATTTTCCCAAGACGGAGGTCCTATTGAGGAGTCCATAGCTCTTTTGTAGGACGCTTCCTGCTACGCTCCAACTTTCGTCTCTTCCATAAGGTATTCAGAATTCCTTTATTCTCTTTGATTCAGTCATTTATCTATTCTTAGAAGGTCTTTGATTCTCGGCGAGGTCTCACCGACAATCCATCTTCGCCTCAGAAACGGTAGATGCTTTATTTCGACCGTCTTCGAACAGTAAGGAAGAAGCCACATCCTCTGGCCTCTTTTCGCCGTCACTTGATCTCTCTCTCTCTCTCTCTCTCTCTCTCTCACCTGTTTTCTCCTTTCGTTTTTCTACGTGTTTTGAAAAAAAAAAAAAAATATATATATATACATTAATAGGATAACACTAAGTAACAAAAAGATAGCAGATACTTCATAAATATTCACTCCCGAAGATGTCGAAGGTGAAATATAATAAAAAAGTTTAGGAAACATTCACTACAAATATAAGTTATAGACCATAAACAATATCGCGATAAAGAATCTCTCTAGCAACAAACTCCTACAAAGACTGAAATATATTTTTTATATTCCATTAATTAATAAAAAAACGCATGCGACTCAGAAAACCCCCAAACGACCCCCGAAGGAATAACTAACCCCATTCGATCCTCTTTGAATTTATCGACGTCTCCCCTCTTAACCCTCTCATTGACCCCATTGCCGATCCTACCTTTAAGTCTTCAGTAATATTGTTAAAAAATATTAGAAATATATTATTTGCATTATTTCAAGAAAGAAACTAAATTCTTTAACCGTTTAAGGCGGGACTCGTAAATGTCTTAATGTTATTCATTATTGTCTTTCACCAGATAAGTTCACTTAATTACCATCAGATTGTACCATAAATAAGATAGTTCATCCCTTATCACCTTGAAAGAGGAAAGAATGTACACAAGCTTTTCCTGTAAATAATTATATTTCTTTTTACTTCTGTGTAAATCCATCTGCCTGTCTATCTATGTACTGATATATGCAAATAGCTGTATCTATCTATATACACTGCATTTATCGGTCCATATATCCATCCATCTATCTATCTATCTATTTATCTATATATCTTCTATCTATCTATTTATCTATCTATCTATCTATCTATCTATCTTCTATCTATCTATTTATCTATTTATCTATCTATCTATCTATCTACATTAGCTATATTTTCATAGCATCCAATTATTCAATAGAGAAGAAAGAGAACAAAGTTAACGCAAAATAAGAGAAAAAACAAAAAACAAAAAACTAAAAAACAAAAGCGTGTCTTGTGAGTGAAACGCTCCCAGAAGTTTGGCAGAAAAAAAGAAAAGGAAAAAACTAACTGGCACCCTAGATCACAAAAGCTGAGTCTTAAACTTTTTTTCTAATTAAGGCGGCTTTAAGAAAGATGAGATCCTTAATATTTTCCGAGATTGATAATGAGCCAGAGAAGTTATCACAGGGACGAATATACCCGTTGTTTTTAACACGGCATGATGAATAAATGTCTCTTTTTTGGGGAACTTGAAATGTGTTTAAATGGCGGTTGAGATTTTTTTTTTTGACATCTTAATAAACGTTAAATGGGTATTGATTCGTGATTTGTTTTTTTGATAATGATGATGGTAGATTGGTTGCGTCTTCTCTTGGTTGTAAAGTAATAAGTGTTATTATGTACTGACGTTGCATTATATAGGTTGGGTTATATTTATACTATGTTGTGTCATATTGTGTTGTATCATTGGTTTGTGTTGTGTTATGTTACTTGCTATTTTAGGTAATGCTATGTTATGTAATATAAAAGTATCATATACTTTTTTCAGTTGCATTCTGTTTTGTGTTGTGTTATTTTCTGTTCAAGTATGTTAGGCTTGTATAGCATAATTAAGATTTAATTCGTGTTAATTTTAGTCTGCTCGATAATCTTGAATTAGACAAGACTCCATAAGAAATCTGGCTTAAATCAGACTAGATAGTAATGCAATCCTCAATCCTTGCAACTTCCTCCCTCCATCCCACTCCCTTGCAACAAAATGCACGAGTCAATCCGTCGCTTCCAGGACGGCAGAGGTTCNTATATATATATATTATACATAAACGATTTCTTTGAATGTCGAAGGCGACAGAAGAGACAGACCAAAGAAAACGTTTTCTTGAATCGAGGGAAACTATTGTATTCCACATACAAAATTTTGAACAAAGACAAAAGGCAAACCACAATGTATGAATTTGTATATACATACATATGTGCATACACAAATATATGCATACATACATATATACATACACACGCACACGCACGCACACACACGCACGCACACACACATACACACTTCTTGATTCATTTCCCTCCCATTCCTCCATGCCTGACTCCCCTACAGTGAAGCGGCCTACTTTAAGACCGTTCGAACCTGCAACCTGCAATGGGAAAAATGATGCCACTTTTAAGCGCTTTACCTTTCGACACCAACCTGAAATATATTTACTCTTTGTATAAAATTGTGACGTATATAGAATGCATGTTTCCACAAGATGTGTAATTGATGTTTCTATAATGCAACGAAGTTCTTGAATATTTCGGAACACGCCAATGCAAACCCTATAGCTCGCAAATTATATGATAATGTTTCAAATAAATGATTAATTCACAAACATACTTCAAATCAAATTGTAAAGACAGGTGTATTTCACTAACAGTCTCATATCAAGCCAATACAAATCCAATAGCTCCCAAGTTATATGATAATGTTTCACATAAATAATCAATTCACAAACACAAAATAAATGATAAAGACAGGTGTATTTCACTAACAGTCTCATATCATGGAAATTTCACGTTATCTGAACAAATAATAACCTTTCCGAGTCGATGTGAACAGTACATGAAGCGCGCCATTTTCGGAGATGATTCCCATTAGCTTAATGCACCTATAAGCTTCAATTTGTAAGCATAGGACTGAGGACTTTAAGCACGTCATTAACATATTAAAGGGAACGAGTGCAGTTCCGTTTGTTTAATGTGTGACAGACACGCCTTTGGCACACCCGAAACACATATATTAATGAATAAATCAATAAGTGAAGGAGAGATAAGGGATTTAATGTCATACATACGCTAGAGGTCAAGATACATTAAAGGAAAACGATATATTACTGTTACTTAGACTTCTTGTGTATAGAATTCAGTGCCCTGGAAAAAAAAAATATTTCTGAATCTACGTAGCAATATTTACACAAAGTTCTGGGTAGAAAAAACAAAAAAACTTTCGTATCAATATATAAGCTAGTTATCCATTTCTCCGTTTTTTTTTTTGTTTCGCGGTTCCAAAATATTAATTTATGTGCTCCATATAAGAACAGACGACAATTTTTCAATGACCTTTAATGACATTACAAAAAGAAGTGAAAAAAACCATCTTCACCATAACTGAACGTAGAAAACACTAGTAAAACAAACAAACAAACAATCGAACTTTAATGACCGACATTCTCTTGTATATCTCAAATCAATAAAAAAATATTTCTTCACACAGAAAATACTGAATGATCAATAAACTTATCTCAGTTAGTTTCCATAATAAAGCATAATACCGTGATATAAACCAGGCATGATACATTTAATCAAGCATTCTATATGTGATAAAAATGCAAGGCCTTGTATTTGACTGCAGTGCGAGAGAGAGAGAGAGAGAGAGAGAGAGAGAGAGAGAGAGAGAGAGAGAGAGAGAGAGAGAGAGAGAGAGAGAGAGAGAGAGAGAGAGAGAGAGGAGAGAGAGAGAGAGAGAGAGAGAGAGAGAGAGAGACAGAGAGAGAGAGAGAGAGAGAGAGAGAGAGAGAGAGAGAGAGAGAGAGAGAGAGAGAGAGAGAGAGAGAGAGAGAGAGAAAGAAAGAAGAAAAGAAGGTGAGTGTGTGTGTGTGTGTGTGTGCATGTGTATGTGTGTATGCATGTATATATGTGTGTGTATGTATGTCAGAGTCAGAAAATAAAAATTCTGCACCAACCTGCAAGCCGTGTGCAACATTACCCACGTCAAACAGCACTCAGGCAGTACGGCAATTGTACATCTGAAATATAGTGTGCATTTCAAGCAGCTTACTCTTCCGGAAGGGCGGGCTCAGAATAAGTGACAGACCATGAATATACGTTAGAAAAGGGAACAGCGAAAACGGTATAACAGACTGTATTAGCCTATGCTACTGACGAAAAAAAAAAAGATATGATAATATGCTATGTATTTTGGAAGATATATCTTTCAGACGTCTGTAGCTGCATTTGTGAACAATTTGTCGTTTCTGAAGCCCTTGGTTTACTTTTGAGACATGTATAATTTACTGTCGTTCCCCTGCCAGGCTCAAAATAGAATATCAAAAAGTTTAAATGACATATGAACTGGCGTGTCTATAACTCAACACAATATATTGCACATATGCATGATTCTCGTAGTCCATTCTTCTACCTTAGGGTCATGAATGAAGTGCCCTACGGAGTGTCATTGTTAAAATTTATGTATCATAGAAAACGGTCTTTTCATCCGGTCAGAAGAGAATCGAGTTAAGGGTAGACTTAAAAAGAAATTAAATCGCTTGATGTCATGAACGCTTGTCTTGTCTTAGAAATGTGGCGGTAGGGAAATCTTGTTCCGTGTGCGTTAGTTGAATGTGTTTTACATGTAAATGATTTAGATATTTATGAAGGTCGTTTTATGTACTAGATATTTCAAGGATATACCATATTTTATAAACTGTTTGGAACACACACTCTCACGCACACACACGCACACACACACACACATACACACGCATATATATGTATGTATACTTATATGTATATACACACACACACACACACACACACACACACACACACACACACACACACACATATATATATATATATATATATATATATATATATATATATATATATATATATACATACATACATACATACATACATACATACACACATATGTGTGTGTGTACATAAACATACAATCACACATACACACCCTATGTGCGTACGAAATACTGTCTAGAAACCGAAATCCATGTACATGTATCCCTGTACGCACGTATAAGCGTACTTGCATATGATTCCTTGAATATATATCTGTGCATCACTCTACCTGTACCTCTAGTACTTGAACTAGGATCAAAATGCGTATTTATCTAAGAAAAGTAGTGAATAACATCATAAGTATTAGTGTCTGTTTGGCTAAAGCACAGGTAATATCAGTGTAATAATATTATATATATATATACATACATACATACATATATATATATATATATATATATATATATATATATATATATATATATAATATATATATTTCACTGTAAATGGTGGTTATGTTATAATCGTTGTTGTAATTTTGGTTATTTTACTTATTCGTGTTGGTAATGGTGTTGTTGCTGTTATTATCATTATCTTCGTCATTATAATTATTTTTATTATCATTGTCATCATCAATATCGTCATCTTCGTCTTCATCATCATCATCATCACTATCATAATCTTTATCAATATTATCATAACCATTATCATTAGTATCATTGTTAATGTTATTACCATTACCATTATCATTATTATTGTTATATATTAGTATCATTATTATCTATATTATTATCATTGCTGTGATCCGCATCATAATTATCACTAGTATCTTTAGTGTTATTGCTATTACTTTTATTATCATTAACATCACTATCATCATTACTATTATCATCATTATCCTTTTTATTAGCATCATTATTATCATTATATCAATAGTATAATAATTATAACCGTCATGATTATTCCTATCAATGTCATTATCATTATATCTGCTATCATCATAATAACTGTTATTAATATCATCATTAACATTACTATTGCTATCATTGGCACTGTCACTATTCTAGTCACTAGTATTATTCATATCAATATCATCAATAGCATTGTAATTTCATTTGCAATTGCTGGTTATTGCAATATCTTTATAATCATCAGTCTATCATTATAATTACTGTGGTTGCTATTATCATTATCAAAGCTGTTTCTATCATTATTATTTTCCTCCTCATCATCATCTCTATATTTTGTTATCATTGCCACTATCAATATTACTGCAATCAAATAATTTATTTTATTATTAATATTTATTCATTACTTCTATTTTCAACTAGCATTACGCAATAAAAAAAATAACACATAGACGGATCATATTGCAAATATAAGGTTCAATAAACGGTCAACGTATGTATGTTCTAGACAGAAGCCCCCCCCCCCCCTGCCGTGATACTATAAGGAGTACGAAAGGCTTAGATATCAATTGATTAGCTATTGATAGTAATCAGAATCCGCATTAGGACATCATTAATTAAGGATTCATAGCCATCTGTAATACAAAGTCTGCTATGAAATTCACTTTGTAGCTTTTGGGCGTAGCTTGCGCTCTCTGTTTACTATTGATGTCAAGTAATGATGTGGACAATGATAATTAACAGGTATTACTACTATCATTACCATAACCATCATAAATCTATTCGGTCCTTCGCAAAACTAGTGTTATTTTCTGTCTAACCTAATTTCTTGTCACCATTTCTCAAGGTCTTGTCACTGAATCCGAGAAACGTAAATTCCTTCGTCGTATCATAAAAATGGTTGCACAACTTTTGGATGCCGGTTTGAGTCGGTGTTAAGTGAAGGAAAGGTGGAGAGAAGAAAGAAAACTGCTGCCAATGCATTTAGATTTTTGCGTGGTGAAACCGCATATTTTCGAAAATGGAGGATTTGTACCCCTGCATTATCTGAATTTGTAATATGTTTTATATATGGAGGCATATACACGTATACAGACCTATATATATGAAGACAAAGCTGAACGCGCGAGCATGTGTGTGGCGCCATAGTACTCAATAAGTCAGCTACAAAAATTTTATATTTTACTAATAATTCTACAATATTTTCATACCACTATCGTCTAGAACTTGCAAGCATCTGCGCGCAGATATAGAAAACGGCAAAATCTCTCTGGGCAAAGTTATTTCGCACAGATACATCTAGTAAAAGTTTTGCAATGTCAGTTAGTACTAAGAACGGAGAAGCCACTATTGAAGAGTCATAGCTCACATGGGACTTCCTGCCGCCATTTTTCGTCTCTTCCCATAGGTATTCAGAATTCACTTTACTTCTCTTTTGTTTCAGTCATTTGTCTATTCTTGAGGTACGTTCCTTGTGAGTCTCACCGACAATCCTCTTCGTCTGTTTCTTTGGCATCATTTCGAACAGTAGATGCCTGTTTTGACAAATATTTCGACAATAAGAAGAGAGCCTACAGCCTTCTGGGCTGTCTTTCGCCGTACCGACTATCTCTCTCTCTCTCTCTCTCTCTCTCCCTCTTTACCTCACTGAACTTCTCCTTTCGATACCTACGTGTACTGAAAAAAAACAAAAAAAAAAAATATAATACATTAATAGGATAACACTAAGTAACAAAAGATAGCCAGATACTTCATAAATATTCACTCCGAAGATGTCGAAGGTAAATATAATAAAAAGTTTAGGAAACATTCACTACAAATATAAGTTATAGACCATAAACAATATCGCGAAAAAGAATCTCTCTAACACGACCTTAAACTCCTACAAAGACTGAAATATATTTTTTATATTCCAT
>BOPN01001905.1:162500-165000 GCA_017312705.2 Penaeus japonicus
TCATGTAGAATCAGGCCTGCATTGCTCATGAAGGTAGAAAATGTGTTATTAATGTAAAGACATTCGTTTTTTGAAAATCTTTGTCTTGCAGGCGGTTGTGTTACTCCAATCCTAATCTCAACAGAAATGTTTTTTTCCTGTTTTTTTTTTCTTTTCCTTCTTCTTGTTCTTCTTGTTCTTCTTCTTCTTCTTTTCCTTCTTCTTCTCCTTCTTCCTCTTCTCCTTCTTACACTTCTTCTTCGTGGAACACAAAGCTGCAACTCCCGTGTTCTTACATGCACCGGGAACATTATTACAGAAACGTTTTACCGACTAATGTCCAGGAAAATAAATGTGGTTAAAATCCAATGCATATCGCCTGCCACCGCCGCCACCGCCGCGCCGCCGTTGCAATCCCATAAAACCTCATAATTGCAACTGATGAAGGTTTGTGTTGCCGTTTAGGTCTTCTGGGAGTGAGGATTATGTCCCAGGGAGTGGCCACGGGGTTAACAAGGAGGAGGATTGAAGGGTGGGTGGGGGGTGGGAGGGGGGGGGAGGGGAGGGGGGTTGAGAGAGGGGAATGAGGGGGGGAGGGAAGGGGAGGGGGGTTGACAGAGGGGAAAGAGGAGGGGAGGGGAAGGAGGGGAGGGGCGTTGACAGAGGGGAAAGAGGGGGGAGGGGAGGGGAGGGGGGTTGACAGAGGGGAAAGAGGAGGGGGGGGAGGGGAGGGGGGGTGACAGAGGGGAAGGAGGGGGGAGGGGAGGGGGGGGGGGGTGACAGAGGGGAAAGAGGGGGGGGAGGGGGGGAGGGGGGTTGACAGAGGGGAATGAGGGGGTGGAGGGGAGGGGCGTTGATAGGGGGGGGGGGGGGGGGGGGGGGGGGGGGGGGGGGGGGGGGCTGGAAAAGGTTTTGAGGTTTAAGCTCGTTGTTTTTAGACGCTGGGATGGAGAAAAGTTATTGGGGGATGGGAAGAGAGGGTTGTTGTGGTCTTTTTTCGTGGGTTGTATGTATTAGCCTTCGGGTGTTTAGAGAGAGAGAGAGAGAGAGAGAGAGAGAGAGAGAGAGAGAGAGAGAGAGAGAGAGAGAGAGAGAGAGAGAGAGAGAGAGAGAGAGAGAGAGAGAGAGAGAGAGAGAGAGAGAGAGAGAGAGAGAGAGAGAGAGAGAGAGAGAGAGAGAGAGAGAGAGAGAGAGAGAGAGAGAGAGAGAGAGAGCGAATGAAAGAGAGAGAGAGGGAGAGAGAGAATGAGTGTGTGTGTGTGTGTGTGTGTGTGAGAGAGAGAGAGAGAGAGAGAGAGAGAGAGAGAGAGAGAGAGAGAGAGAGAGAGAGAGAGAGAGAGAGAGAGAGAGAGAGAGAGAGAGAGAGAGAGAATGAGTGTGTGTGTGTGTGTGTGTGTGTGTGTGTGTGTGTGTGTGTGTGTGTGTGTGTGTGTGTGTGTAGAGAGAGAGAGAGAGAGAGAGAGAGAGAGAGAGAGAGAGAGAGAGAGAGAGAGAGAGAGAGAGAGAGAGAGAGAGAGAGAGCGAATGAAAGAGAGAGAGAGGGAGAGAGAGAATGAGTGTGTGTGTGTGTGTGTGTGTGTGTGTGAGAGAGAGAGAGAGAGAGAGAGAGAGAGAGAGAGAGAGAGAGAGAGAGAGAGAGAGAGAGAGAGAGAGAGAGAGAGAGAGAGAGAGAGAGAGAGAGAAAGAGAGAATGAGAGAGAGAGAGAGAGAGAGAGAGAGAGAGAGAGAGAGAGAGAGAGAGAGAGAGAGAGAGAGAGAGAGAGAGAGAGAGAGAGAGAGAGAGAGAGAGATAGAGAGAGAGAGAGAGAGAGAGAGAGAGAGAGAGAGAGAGAGAGAGAGAGAGAGAGAGAGAGAGAGAGAGAGAGAGAGAGAGAGAGAGAGAGAGAGAGAGAGAGAGAGAGAGAGAGAGAGAGAGAGAGAGAGAGAGAGAGAGAGAGAGAGAGAGAGAGAGAGAGAGCGAATGAAAGAGAGAGAGGGAGAGAGAGAATGAGTGAGAGAGAGAGAGGAGTAAGAGAGAGAGAGAGAGAGAGAGAGAGAGAGAGAATGAGTGAGTGAGAGAGAGAGAATGTGAAATTCGATGTTTTTGAGACGTGTGTGTCCTGGAGCTTCCTAGTTAAATTAGGTGTAGAACTGGAATGAGATCTGAGGTGTTTTGGGATAGAAATGGCCGTAGGCTTGAGGAGAAAGTATTAGAAGGATTTCCTTTGTGTGTCTTTTGTTGTTTTTGTTTTGTTCATTTTTTTTTTTTGTTGTTGTTGTTGCTTACGGGAGGACTGGGGGGGGGGGAGGCGGAGGTCGGAGGGTGTTAACGAGAGGGTCATAAGATGTAAGAGTGCGTGTAGAGAATGAAGACAAACGTATTAAAGAGAAGATATTTGGGCATAAGACGCTCACAGAGATGCTGAGCCGTGACTTGCGCTTGCTGTCTAGAAGGAAAAGATGAGATGTAGAATCACACGGTGAAATTTGATTTTATTTGGAACGAAAAAAAAGAAAAAGAAAATCGTATTAGTGTAGTTCG
>BOPN01001905.1:170000-172500 GCA_017312705.2 Penaeus japonicus
AAACAAAACATGACAAAAATTACTAGAATCTTCGAAACACAATGAAAACTAATCATCACCATTTCTATCATAGATCATTTTGCATGTACACATATGTCTCTACTCAGCCACGAATAAAATCAAATGATAAGTAATGCTGGCTAATCACTCCTGGATAATGCTTGCGTGTCATGTTTTAAAGGTACTATGCTGATTCAGGGATAGATTGCAATTTCAAATACAATGCTGAGTCATGCTTTTTGTTGGTCGAGGTGTATGTTAATTAGACTTTGATGTTGGTCCTGGTAATGTGTTTTATTATCATTATCATTATTATTGTTGTTGCTGTTGTTATCATGTTTACTATTATCGTCATTGTTATATTATTATAATTATTATCATTTTTATCATTATCTTCGTTATTATGATTGCTGATATTACCTTTTTTATTATTATTACTATCATTTTTATTATCAGTATTATCATTATAATTTTTATCGCTATTACTATTATCTTGATTATTATTATTATTATAATCATTATTATTATTGTCTTTATTGTTATCATTATTATCATTATTATTATTATTATCATTATTATTATCATTACTATTATTATTATTATTATGATTATAATTATCATTATTACTATGCTTATCATTATTATCATTATTATTATTATTATTATTAGTATTAGTATTATAATAATGATAATAATAATGATAATAATAATAATAATATTAATAATGATAATAATAATGATAATAATTATTATTATTTTATCATCATTATTATTATCATCATCATCATCACATTATTATTGTCATCATTAATATTATTATCCTCATTAACATTATTATAATTATCAGTAGTAGTATCATTATCACTCTATCATTACCAGTATCCTTATCTTATTGTTATTCTTATCACTGATATCATCATCCTTAAGGTTCCTATAATTTGTTTTTATTTCTTTAGTTTATATTACTTTTCTCTCTCTCTTTCTCTTTCTGTCTCTTTCTTACACACACACACGAATATCAATCAATCTATCTATCTATATATATATATTATATATATATATATATATATATATATATATATATATATATATATGTATATATATATATGTATACATATATACATATATACATATATATACACACATATGTGTGTGCATATGTGTATATATATGTATATATGTATATATATATACATACATACATACATACATACATATATATATATATATATATATATATATATATATATATATATATATATATATATATATATATATATATATATATATATATATATATATATATATATATATATATTGTGTGTGTGTATGTGTGTGTGTATACACACACATACGTGTGTGTGCGTGTGTTACAAAATTTCCCATCGAGAAATGAAAACAGGACGAAAATTCGTTCCGCAGTCGGCACCAGCCAGACAAGTATCTAATTTCCATCAAGCATGTAATCTATTCTGAAGTAGCATTAAACGTTAATTCTACATAGTGTGCCCGAGTGGCACCCCCTGTGCCCGGATATTGAGCTAACTTATAATGTATGTAAATTACTCAAAACAAAAGTGTCTCTTGTCCTGATAAATATTGTGAATCAGATTGGAAAATACTTTGCGATAAAGTGTTTGTTTATGCATTCAGGCATTACGAACATGTATGTGTTTTCTATATTATTGTTTCACGATAAATATATAATTTAAAATCTTAATTCTATTTTTTTTCTAAGCGTTCACGTATATCCCAAGTCTCTGTTTTTACAAATTATACAAGGGAGAAGGAGAAGGAAAAGAACAAAGAGATAACAATATTTGAAATAAAAATAAAATACATGTGATAAGAAAAACAAAAGAAAAGCAAATCAGATAAGAAAAAATACACACAAATTGTATTTATGAAGAAAAATAAAAAGGGGAAACAGGAGAAGTAAATGAAAGAGGGAGAAGAAACACGTAAAATTAAAAGGAGCGAAAGAAGAAGAAGGAGAACAAGAAGATAAAGAAAGGGTAAGAGGTAGAAGAAGAAAAAGGAGAAGAATTGAAAGACGATGATTTAGATGGAGTGAAGGAAGAAGGATAAAGTAATAATATTATTGATAATGATGATGATGACGGTAATTATGATAAAAATGATGATGATAATAATAATAATGATAATGATATTAATGATAATAGTGATGATAATAATAATAATGATAATGATGGTAATAGTAATAATAATGATAATAATAATGATAATCATAATAACAATAATAACTGATAATTATCATAATGATAATGATAATAATGATACGAAGAGAAACAAGAAGAAATGAAAAGGAGAACAATAAAAAATAGAGATAGAAGAAATAAATATAAGGAGAAGTAGAACAGAAGAAGTAAAGGAAGAGGATATAGATGAGGAACAGAAGAAAAGAGAAAATAACACAAAAATACAAAGAAGAACGTAATGTACCATCAGGTAAACAAACTTTTTTTTATTCCAATGCATT
>BOPN01001905.1:180000-182500 GCA_017312705.2 Penaeus japonicus
AGTCTTGGATAAGTTTTTTTTGTAGTCTTTAACATTTACTTTGACTTTAACTTTGAACTTTTCCTTTAACGTTTTTTTTCAGCATTCTTTTTTTTTTCTTTTTTTCCGGTAAACTTTTTCTTCATGTTTTTCCTCAGTACCACTTAACAGTGTTTTATCGTTGTTACTTGGTATTTTGTGATTTTATATGTTGTGTTTACCTTCATGTCAAACAGCATCGGTAGCTTATATTATGATGATGATAGTAATTACCCGTCTTTTTACTGCATTTCAGCTTGTATTTCTGTATTCACAAGCCTTTCTGATCTTGATTTTATACCTTTGTTCTTTCACCACAATTTCTAATATCACGTCTTTCTTTGGTTATTTACACTGATTCCCTCTAGTCTAACGTTTTTATCACTCTTTTTGACACACACACAAACACGCACACAAACACTATACACCACACACACAAACACACAATATACACTACACACACACACACACGCAAACACACACTATACACTACACACACACACACACACACACACACACACACACTCACACACACACAAACACACACACACATACACACAAACACACACACACACACACACAAACACACACACACACACACACACTCAAGTATACGAGCATCTGGAGCCATTTTAACAGAACGTACAAAGAAAAAGCCTTCAGGGATCTCCACTCTAACTCCCGCACAGTATACATAGCTCAATTATATGGGAATTAGGCAAATTATCATTAAAATTCAATGTTATGTTGAATACCATATAGCATTATATAGGAGAATCTTAACTGTAGTCTCACGTCTTAATTACAACTACGCTTAATTGCTATTTTCTTGGGACTGCGGTATTGTTAAGCACATTTTGTATTTTATATACTGGCGGTGGGTACAATGGTACATACCCCTATTCAAAATCTAATAAAGTGTAATTAGTGTATGTTAAAATTTCTTGAATACTTTATATAAGTTATGTAGTCAGGACTAGTGTGTTAGTGCACACTATTTTCTACCTTATCATTTTTAGTTTTAATATTTCTTCCCTTACCATAATTCTCTATAATATATTAGGTTAAGGAAAACTGCGTTTTAAAGAATGCTTATAGAATATATCGTCGTATCAAAAATTTACCTCAATTTTTGCTATAACTTATTACCCTTCTTATGTATACATTTATATATGTATATATATATATATATATATATATATATATATATATATATATATATATATATATATATAATTTTCTTTTCATTTCTTTATCTTATATTTTTCATTTCTTTTTTATCTTTCATTTTTTTTGGTTCTCATATATGCTAATTAGCAAACTCCATAATCTATGGTAAATGAAGAAACATAAATTTAATATCAGTAATAAGTAACGATAGTCATAATAACGTAAGCAATGATAATAAAAACAATAATCATAGTAATAATAATGATAATGATGAAAATAACGATGGTACTACTAGCAAAAGCATTACCATCAATAAAATCAATAATAAATGATAACAACAGCAACACCAACAATAAATAACCCATGACCCAGAAAATGACATCAATCTCGGTCAGTTTACAATAAACAATAATCAGATATTCTGATCCTGACAGACCACCCAGCAACCCGTCTGCATCAGAACGAATATGCAAATAACCCACTTGATTGTAGAAGATCTGTCCGATTCCCTGACACATTCATTTATCGGAAGCGTCAAGCAGGTAAGGCGACTTCCCACCCGTCGGGACGAATAAATCTGATAGTTTGTAAATTCTGTCATCAAAGCGCTAACGGAGGACTAGAAATGGAGGCCTTTCATCTACCTGTGGCATTTCGCCTTTCATATTCTACCTGGCGCCGAGTCACGTGATAAAGGGAAAACGAGGGGAAATTTAGCGTGGGATTGAGTGGGGGCGTGGGAGTGGGGAGGGGGATGGGGGGTGGAAGGGGGGTTGGGGGGTGGAAGGGGAGGAGGGGAGGATGTGGGAGGAAGGGAATGAGAGGATGGGCGAGGAGGGGAGGGAGAGAAAGAGGGGAATGGGAGGGAGGAGGCAGGGGGGGAGGAATGGGAAGAAGGGGAGGAGGGGAAGAGGGGGAAGGAGGTAGAAGAAGGGGGGGGGAGGAGTAATGGGGGGGGGAGTGGATATTAAGGAGTAATTAGGGAAGGAAAGAGGGAAGGAGGGAGTGATTAAAAGAGGGAGTGAGATAGAGAAAAAGAAGGGAAGGAGATATGGAAGAAGTGAGTGAGGGAGAGAGGAAGGAAGGATAAAGAGCAGGGAGGAGCAGGGAGGAAAGGAGGGAGGAAAGGAGGGAGGATCAAAGGAGTACCAGAGGAAGGGAGGGAAGGAGGGAGGGAAGGAGGGAGGGGCAGGGGCGAGCAGGAGCGAATACCATCTTTAATCACAGCCATCGGGTCAAGAGCTTAAAAGCCTTGCATTCATTTGCTTTAATCCGCATTTTATTCTGTCGGAGTTGCCGGCGTTGTTGCGAG
>BOPN01001905.1:195000-197500 GCA_017312705.2 Penaeus japonicus
AAAGAAAAAAAAAGAGAGATATGAAGATTCTCATTCCGAAATAAATAAATAAATTTATTATATGTGGTCTTTGCTTTTATGATTATCCTCATAACAACTTAAAAAAAAAACTGATTTTTAAAGATGAGACTAATATTAGAATAATTGCCCTTACACTTACGAGTGTACACCAACACACATACATACACACACACACACACACACACACACACACACACACACACACACACACACTCACACACACACACACACACACACACACACACACACACAAACACACACACACACACACACACACACACACACACTCACACTCACACACAGACACACACACAGAATACACACACACACACTCATACTCACACACACATACAAACACACACACACTAAGAAAAATAAGCAAAATAAAAACAGAGAGAGAGAAATAGAGAGAGGAAAAGAGAGAGAGAATAGGCGAACATATTCATAAAAGTTCCTTCGTGGCCCTTGCAGCACTGGGGCATCCCGCTGAGTCGCCGGTTCCGCGCCCTCAAGCTGTGGTTCGTGATCCGCTCCTTCGGCGTGGAGGGTCTGCAGAAGTACATCCGCGAGCACTGCCGCCTCGCCAAGAGGTTCGAGGCTCACGTCAGGAAGGACTGCAGCTTCGAAGTCGCGAGCCCCGTTGGCCTCGGCCTCGTCTGCTTCAGGTGAGTGCTTGACGCGGTCCCTGGGCTTTGGTATAGCACTTCGAAAGAAAAGGCTGGTAACTAATGACACTGGTAATGATCGTTATCGTTATTATGGATAATTACCGAATATCAAATGTGAGAATCTCCCCATCAGATTGAAAGGAAAGACAGGTGCACCAGGCAGATATAGAGGGAGAAGATGAGCACGAGGAGAAGGAGGGTGATGGAGCCGCCGAAAGTGAGGAGGTAGACGAGGAATCCATCGGTGAAGCCGGTGCTCGAGCAGGGCAAGCGGGTCGAACAGTGGTCGGCTGGAAGGAGGGGGCGAGATGAGCGTAAGGTTCTTATGCACACTGGTATGGATTGTGTGTGTGTAGATGCACAGACTGACACAGATCTATCTATCTATCTATCTATCTATCTATCTATCTATATATATATATATATATATATATATATATATATATATATATATATATGTGTGCGTGTGTGTTTACATAAATTGTATGTATATTAGCACACACTCACACACACACACACACACACACACATACACACACAGACACACACACACACACACACACACACACACACACACACACACACACACACACACATATATATATATATATATATATATATATATATATATATATATATATATATATATATATATATATGCACCGTATACATATGCATGTGTGTTTACATAAATTGTATGTATCTTTACACACACATACACACATAGACACAAACAAAATACAGAATACACAGAAGAACCTTTTCACGAGAGTTTCGAAGTCAAACTAAGTTTCACCTTTACGAGGATGGTCAAAGTGAAGTATTCAAGAAGACAAGAAAAAACAACCCGGGTACATGTGAGGGAAAGAAGGGGAGAGGACAATCGGGAAAAGTAAAGGTTGACAAATAAATATTTTTATTTTATTATCGATAAGATTCATGATAAAGAGCTGCCATTGTTCCTGTTTTCTTTCTTAATATGGTGTCGTTTCTCGAAAGAATCCTTGGAAGAAGTAAAGAATATTCTCGTAATCGGTGCCACACCTGTTATATGATGTGGCACAGATTACAACTTGCTCATTTTGACGTAACCTGATCTTTGTATTGGGCACTCCTCCTATGAGCTACGGCTCTGCTATGACCGTCGTAATAAGGACAAGCCTTCGAGGACCAGGTGTCAGCTGGTGGAAGATGAGCCTCACAGATCTACCTGATGTTTTTGTTTTTCTATGTGATTCTTTTCCTCAGAATCTCTCGCAGTCCCCCCTTCAACTTCCTTGGTATTCTTTCTTCAGAAAAATATTCGGGATCTTTCTCTCCGTTTACCGATATAATTTATGTGCACAGGAAATAATCCGCCTTGTATTTGGAGGTTTAGAAGTACTTTCGTCCCTGCTTTCAAGCCCTTACTGCAGCCATAAGCTTCTATCATAATGTGCTATTGAAGGCTTTGGAGATACCACACCTAGAAAATATTACTATAGAGTACAACTATAAATTTAACTTTATAGCTATGGACCTTCTACAAATGTTCAGTATCTTCTACCGAAGAGACTCAAGGCTAATGTATATCAAGGATTAAGGGCGACCTGTCCTCGCCTCCAAGATTCATGTACTAAATAGGTCTCTATATCCCATTATTCTCATCTGTGGCTCCTTGGTTATATGAGCTTTCCTACCGTCCAATCACCTTAATTATTCTACGTCTTTGTCATATTTGCTCATCCAAATATCACCTCTCAACATCCTGTACGAAACCCGACTTAAAGTAACGAAAAGTATTCCTTGTGCCGTCCTTTGCGTTCCCACGA
>BOPN01001905.1:230831-233331 GCA_017312705.2 Penaeus japonicus
CAATTATGCAAAAAAAAAAAAAGTTTCATTTACTTTATTAGGAACATATATAATGCAACAAAGTCATAGTAGCTCTCGTAATCTTGGAGCAGTAATTATCACATTTATTCTAATGGAGAGTGGTGATTCCATATGTTATTTGTTAATGATTGTGGAATGTGTGTCTATGTATTGGAAGGGTGGATGGATTTTCGTATTGCTACTGTAGCTTAGTGATATGTGGAGCTTGTTGCAATCAGCGTCAATCATATCATTATCATGATTATCATTCACTCGTTTATTATCCTTATTATCTTTGTTTTTTTATCATTACTATATTTTTTTATCATCGTCATTATTGTTGGTATTAATGTAATATTTATAAAAGAAATGTTTTATTTATCATTATAGTCATTGTCTTTGTTATCATTATCTTTTCTTATTATTATGAACATTATTATCATCTTGAATTAAAATAATTATTTATCATTTTCATTATCACCATTAGTATCATCGTTACTATTATCATTATCATCATCACCAATGTCATTATCATTATCACTATTTATCCTTATGTTCATTGTGTGTGCATTATCATTATTACTGTCATTTTTATTGTTATCATCATCCGCATTACTGTTATTATCATTATTATAATGATAATATATATATATAAAAAAAAAAAAAAAAAAAAAAAAAAAAAAAAAAAAAAAAAAAAAAAAAAAAAAAAAAAAAAAAAAAAAAAAAAAAAAAAAAAAAAAAAAAAAAAAAAAAAAAAAAAAAAAAAAAAAAAAAAAAAAAAAAAAAAAAAAAAAAAAAAAAAAAAAAAAAAAAAAAAAAAAAAAAAAAAAAAAAAAAAAAAAAAAAAAAAAAAAAAAAAAAAAAAAAAAAAAAAAAAAAAAAAAAAAAAAAAAAAAAAAAAAAAAAAAAAAAAAAAAAAAAAAAAAAAAAAAAAAAAAAAAAAAAAAAAAAAAAAAAAAAAAAAAAAAAAAAAAAAAAAAAAAAAAAAAAAAAAAAAAAAAAAAAAAAAAAAAAAAAAAAAAAAAAAAAAAAAAAAAAAAAAAAAAAAAAAAAAAAAAAAAAAAAAAAAAAAAAAAAAAAAAAAAAAAAAAAAAAAAAAAAAAAAAAAAAAAAAAAAAAAAAAAAAAAAAAAAAAAAAAAAAAAAAAAAAAAAAAAAAAAAAAAAAAAAAAAAAAAAAAAAAAAAAAAAAAAAAAAAAAAAAAAAAAAAAAAAAAAAAAAAAAAAAAAAAAAAAAAAAAAAAAAAAAAAAAAAAAAAAAAAAAAAAAAAAAAAAAAAAAAAAAAAAAAAAAAAAAAAAAAAAAAAAAAAAAAAAAAAAAAAAAAAAAAAAAAAAAAAAAAAAAAAAAAAAAAAAAAAAAAAAAAAAAAAAAAAAAAAAAAAAAAAAAAAAAAAAAAAAAAAAAAAAAAAAAAAAAAAAAAAAAAAAAAAAAAAAAAAAAAAAAAAAAAAAAAAAAAAAAAAAAAAAAAAAAAAAAAAAAAAAAAAAAAAAAAAAAAAAAAAAAAAAAAAAAAAAAAAAAAAAAAAAAAAAAAAAAAAAAAAAAAAAAAAAAAAAAAAAAAAAAAAAAAAAAAAAAAAAAAAAAAAAAAAAAAAAAAAAAAAAAAAAAAAAAAAAAAAAAAAAAAAAAAAAAAAAAAAAAAAAAAAAAAAAAAAAAAAAAAAAAAAAAAAAAAAAAAAAAAAAAAAAAAAAAAAAAAAAAAAAAAAAAAAAAAAAAAAAAAAAAAAAAAAAAAAAAAAAAAAAAAAAAAAAAAAAAAAAAAAAAAAAAAAAAAAAAAAAAAAAAAAAAAAAAAAAAAAAAAAAAAAAAAAAAAAAAAAAAAAAAAAAAAAAAAAAAAAAAAAAAAAAAAAAAAAAAAAAAAAAAAAAAAAAAAAAAAAAAAAAAAAAAAAAAAAAAAAAAAAAAAAAAAAAAAAAAAAAAAAAAAAAAAAAAAAAAAAAAAAAAAAAAAAAAAAAAAAAAAAAAAAAAAAAAAAAAAAAAAAAAAAAAAAAAAAAAAAAAAAAAAAAAAAAAAAAAAAAAAAAAAAAAAAAAAAAAAAAAAAAAAAAAAAAAAAAAAAAAAAAAACAAAAAAAAAAAAAAAAAAGAAAAAAAAAGAAAAAAGAAAAACGAGAACTCTGAACTTTCAAGCGACCTCATAGAAAACGGCTCATTAAAAACATGATACGCAGCGTAGCATCAAAAATTACTTCTGAAAGATAATTCCCTGAGCGTTTCCCTCCCTAATTACACCATGATAAAGCTTATGACATAAATTTTCGGAGAATCTTGTTAGCGTAGAACCCTCTCGACCTGGGCTCAGTTCCCGGCCAGCACCGCCCAAGAACAGGTTCTTCCTCCTTCTCGGTCCCGCTTCGCGTGTGTGTGGTCGAGTCCGTCTCCAAACGCCTTTGACTTATTCATAGATTTTATAAATGCAAATTTTGGCTAATGAGTCACAGGGGAAGTTAGATATTCGAAGGATAATTGGAAGAATGGAATATTGATATTTTATATATGTATA
>BOPN01001906.1:22500-30000 GCA_017312705.2 Penaeus japonicus
CCGTCTAGCTCTTGTATGTACGTGACACGAGAGAATAACAGAGAGAACAATATTATCATGAACGTGATGATCAAAATAATGCATACGATTTATAATGATGATAATGGTGATGGTGATGATGATGATGCTACTGCCACCACCACTACTACTACTATTTATGATTACTACTATTACTATTACTACGATAACGACTAATATTACTACTCCCTCTATTACTAATATTACTATTACTACTACTGATACACCCTTATTACTACTATTATTACTGCTGTTACTATGGATACTATTACTACCATTACTATTACTACTACTACTACTACTATTACTACTACTACTATTACCACTACTACAGCTACTATAATTAATGCTGCTATTACTACTACAACTACTACCATTACTACTACTACTACTGCCAGTACAACTACTATCATTACTGTTGCTATTACTACTACTACAACTACTATCATTACTGCTGCTATTACTACTACTACTATTACTAGTACAACTACTACCATTACTACTGCTACTACCACTACTACTAGTACAACTACTATCATTACTGCTGCTATTACTACCACCACTACTACTATCATTACTACTGCTACTACTACTATCATAATCACTACTACTCCAACTATCATCACAACAACGACAACAACTCCTACTACTCCAACATCTCAAATAAAAATCCCAATCAATGATAATAAAAACAAAAACAAGAAAATAAAAGAAAAACGATAATTAGACCATTATCATATTTTTTTTATGACGTAATACATCAGTGTAAACAACAAGGGAATGAATGTAGGTCATGAGATGTAAACACTTGACTCGTCGTCTTGTCATTGCTGCCTTGTGATGGCCTCAGCTTTTGTTTATTGCATTGGCATCCCCTTCTATGCGCTTTTACCCTTTCTGGTTGTTTGTTTGTATGTTTGTTTTGTTTGTTTTGTTGGTGGTGGTGGTGTTTGTTTGTTTGTTTTGTTTTGTTGTTGTTGTTTTTGGTATTGTTTTTGTTGTTTTTGGTATTGTTGTTTGTTGTTTTTGGTGTTGTTGTTTGTTGTTTTTGGTATTGTTGTTTGTTGTTGTTGTTTTTGGTATTGTTGTTTGTTGTTGTTGTTGTTTTTGGTATTCTTGTTTGTTGTTGTTGTTGCATTTTGTATTTTTATGTGTTGCTGTTGTTGTTGTTGGTATTGGCATTGTTGTTGTTTCGATGGGGGTGAGATAGAGAAGGAATGGAGAGAGGATGGATGGGTAGGGAGGACGAAAGAGAGAGAGAGAGAGAGAGGAGATGGAAGGGGAGACAGATGGAAGGAGGGAGGATGGGAAAGGAGGGAAGGAGAGAGGGAAGGAGGCAGGTAGGGGAGGAAGGGAGGGAGGGAAGGAGGGAGGGAGGGTGGGGGAAGCGAGGGAAAGAGGGAGAGTGGGGAGGAAGGGAGGGAAGGAAGGGGTAGAGAGGGAGGGATGGGAGAAAGAGGAAGGGAGATAGAGAGAGTAAGAGAGGGAAGTGGGAGGGCGAGAGAGAGAGGGAAACATTCAGACAAACGAGAAGAGAACTAGAAAGACAAACATACATTAAGATTAAGAGAGAGAGGGTCTCACCTTATGCCATATAAACCATTCCGTTCGATTCCCTCCTCTTCTTTACCTCCTTCCCTTCCTCCCTCATCTGCCGTCTCTTCTCCTCTCCTCTTCTTCCACCTCCCTCCTCCTTCCCTTCCCTCCCCCCTCCTCTCCTTTACCTCCCTCCCTTCCTCCCCCATCTGCCGTCTCTTCTCCTCTCCTCTTCTTCCACCTCCCTCCTCCTTCCCTTCCCTTCCTCCTCCTCTCCTCTACCTCCCTCCCTTCCTCCCCCATCTGCCGTCTCTTCTACTCTCCTCCCTCCTTTCATCTCCTCTTCTTCCACCTCCCTCCTCCTTCCCTTCCCTTCCTCCTCCTCTCCTCTTCTTCCACCTCCATCCTTCCTTCTTCCCTTCCCTCCCTCCTCCTTCCCTTTCCTTCCTCCTCCTCCCCTCTTCCTCTCCCTCCTTCTCCTTCCTACATCCCTCCTTTCCTCTCCTCTTCTTCCACCTCCCTCCTCCTTCCCTCCTCCCTCCCTTCTATCTCCCCACCCTGCACCTTCTCCCTCTTTCCTTCCTCTCCCTTTGCCTCTCATTCCGCCTTCCTCCTTGTCATTCCACCTTCCTCCTCTTCCTTTTCCTCTCCTCTCTCCTCCTCTTTCCCCTCTCTTCCCACCTTCCTCCCCCTCATTCCTCCACCCCCTTCCTCCCTCCCTTCCCTCGTTCACCCCACAAACCGATATCGTTATCTCCCCTTTCATCATCTTCCCCTCCCCTCTCCTCCCCCCAGCTCCTCTCTAGCGCTCCTCTCCTCTCCTCCCCTCCCCCCAAAGCTCCCCTCCCCTCCCCTCCAGTTCTCCTTCCCCCAAGCTCCCCTCCCCTCCAGCTCTCTTCTCCTCCCCTCCCCTCCCCCCAAGCTCCCCTCCCCTCCCCTCCAGTTCTCCTTCCCCCAAGCTCCCCCCCCCCTCCAGCTCTCTTCTCCTCCCCTCCCTTCCCCAAGCTCCCCTCCCCTCTAGCTCTCCTCCCGTCTCCTCTCCTCCCTTTCTCCTCCCCTCCCCTCCCCTCCCCTCCAGTTCTCCTTCCCTCCCCTAGCTCCCCTCCCCTCCAGCTCTCCTTCCCCCAAGCTCCCCCCCCCCTCCAGCTCTCTTCTCCTCCCCTCCCTTCCCCAAGCTCTCCTCCCCTCTAGCTCTCCTCCCGTCTCCTCTCCTCCATTTCTCCTTCCCTCCCCTCCCCTCCCCTCCAGTTCTCCTTCCCCCAAGCTCCCCTCCCCTCCCCTCCCCTCCAGCTCCCCTCCCCTCCCCCCACAAGCTCCCCTCCCCTCCAGCTCTCAACCCTCTCCCCCAAGCTCCCTCCATCTCTCCTCCATTAATATGCACCCCCACTCCGACCGTCATATGCTCCCCACGTCTCTCCCCATCAGTATGCCATGCGCTACATAATAGCAAAAATTTGCTCTAATGTTGCTCGCCTTGCAACGTGACTGTTGAGGAATGGCTGTGCAGGAAGAAAGAATAAAGAGGGGGAGAGGAGGAGAGGGGGTGGAGAGGGGGAGAGGGGGTGGATAGAGGGGGGGAGTGAAATAGATAGAGAGACAGTGAAATAGATAGACAGACAGTGAGATTGATAGACAGACAGTGAAATAGATAGACAGACAGTGAGATTGATGGACAGACAGTGAAATAGATAGACAGACAGTGAAATAGATAAACATACAGTGAAATAGATAGACAGAAGTTAAATAGATAAACAGACAGTGGAATAGATAAACAGACAGTGAAATAGATAGACAGACAGTTAAATAGATAAACAGACAGTGAAATAGATAAATTAAGTGAATTAGACAGTGAAATAGATAAACATACAGTGAATTAAACAGTGAAATAGATAAACATACAGTGAATTAGGCAGTGAAATAGATAAACAGTGAAATATGATAAACCGACAGTGAAATAGATAAAGAGATAGTGATGTAGACAGACAGATAGATAGATAAAGAGACAGTGAAATAGATAAACAGACAGTGAAATAGATAAAGAGACAGTGATGTAGACAGACAGATAGATAGATAAAGAGACAGTGAAATAGATAAACAGACAGTGAAATAGATAAAGGGACAGTGAGGTAGATAGATAGATAGATAAAGAGACAGTGAAATAGATAGACAGACAGTGAAATAGATAAACATAACAGTGAATTAGACAAACAAACAGTGAAATAGATAAACAGAAAGTGAAATGAATAGACAGACAGTGAAATAGATAGACAGACAGTGAAATAGATAGACAGACAGTGAAATAGATAAAGAGACAGTGAAATAGAAAAACAGACAGTGAGGTAGATAGACAGATAGATAGATAGATATATAAAGAGACAGTGAAATATATAAACACAGTGAAATAGACAGACAGACAATGAAACAGACAGACAGACAGTGAAATAGATAAACAAACAGTGAAATAGATAAAGAGACATTGAAATAGATAAACAGACAGTGAGGTAGATAGATAGACAGATATATAGATAGATAGATAAAGAGACAGTGAAATAGATAGACAGACAGTGAAATAGATAAACAGACAGTGAATTAGATAAATAGAAAGTGAAACAGACAAACAGACAGTGAGCTAGATAGACAGATAGATAGATAAAGAGAGAGAGAGAGGGGGGGAGGAGAAAGAAGAACAAGATCAATGTCCGTAGGGAATCTGGGACTATCTGTCGTTATGATAAGTCGATCAGCGAGATATATCTAGAATACACTTAGCATGAAAGGGATATCTTTAAGAGAGAGAGAGAGGAGGGAACGGGAGGGAGAGAATGGGAGGGGAGGGAGGGAGGGAGGGAGGGAGAGAGAAAGAGAGAGAGATAGAGAGAGACAGAGAGATCTTTATCTACCTATCTATCTATCTATCTATATATGTGTGAGAGAGAGAGAGAGTGTGTGTGTGTGTGTGTGTGTGTGTGTGTGTGTGTGTGTGCGAAATATTGCGAAACAAACATTGATCAAATAATCATATTCATAAATTGAGAGAAAATCGATGCAACATTTTTGAATGATGATGATGATAATAACAATGATTATGATAGTAATAATATGACAATGCTAATAAGACGAGTGGCTATTACAATGATACTATAAATACAACGATGATGTTAACAATAGTAAGAAGAACAGCAACATTTTCAATAAAGATAACGATAGACAGAGAAAAAAAAGGAAAACAATGATACTGATAATAACAGTAATCATAAAAATCATAACAACAACGCTAAGAACAACATCCTGATCACAATCATAATAATCATCATCATGAACACCATAACTCCTCATTACTTCAACAACAAAATCCCCAACTTCCGGTCTCCCTTCAACTTCAAAAAATCCAAATTAAAAGAGAAAAAAATAACTAGATCATTTTTTTTTTCTCTTTTTAATTCACATGGAATGACGGTCCTTGCAATCTAGCATAGCGTCTGTAATTATTCCCGCTGGAACCATTAGCATTAATGTTAAGGGATGCCACGCAATCGCTTTATCATCCAAGCCATATCTCTCCATTCTCATCCTTCATTGTTTGGCCCTGTTATTATCTTATATCTGAGGTATATTTGTATTTTTTTGTTTATAATTTCCTTATATCTGAGGTATATGATTTGTATATCTATTTATGATTTCCTTATATCTGAGGTATATGATTAGTATATCATTTATAATTTCCTGATCCCAGAGTTAAATAATTCATATATCACTTATAATTTCCTTATCACTGAGCTCAATCATTTAGGTGATACTATGATACCCTTGTCGATAATCCTATAATTTCCTTATCTCTGACATATATAATTCACATATCTCTTTTCTAATTTCATTTAACTCAGACTCACCCTATATCCGAGTGTTATTTGGGTTGGTATGTAGTGTGTTCGAAGGCCATGCATACTACAAAGCAACGTTTCTAGAGCGTTTGGGGTCAAATCAGGTCACCGAGGTATTCGCTGGGAAATGCATAAATCACTTTCTGTTTCGTCTATCTCACATACCCTTCAACTTTTTGTATACACTTTAAATACGGGGTCATTCTGAAGCAATGCCAACTAGTGTTCACTGGGTATTATCTGGTAAAACCTTGTTGTCATTATTCTAGTATGAGTGGATAGGTAATCACTATGGAATTAGTGAGATCTACGGAAGTTAGTTATTTGTACGTATAATAGTTGACTTTTCTATGTGTATACTTTGTGATTAAAGGAGAGGTGTACACATTTGTACACTTTATCTGTGAGTATTTATGTACGTGTATTTCTATCTGTGTTCATTCATATGCGTGTGTGTGTAAATCTTAACTTTGTTCATGATCTTTTTTTAATTAATTGTAACTTCTCCTCAACGTAAAACTCCTGCGTCCATATTTACTTTTTTTTACACCATTAGTTCCTGTCCGATTGCGAAAGAATGAAAATGAATGAAAAAATTACTACGAGGAAGAAATGACAAGCAGGTGTTATATGATTGGTCGAGAGCTGAGGATGACGTCACTCTCTCTCTCTCTCTCTCTCTCTCTCTCTCTCTCTCTCTCTCTCTCTCTCTCTCTCTCTCTCTCTCTCTCTCTCTAACCTCCTGTGGTCTATTTTGACCCGTTTCTTGATTCGAGTTGATCATTTAGACAATCACGTTTCCTCTGACCTTTTTTGCATTAAAGAAAACCGTTGAATGCAATATCTATGCAACAATTACGAGGATCAAAAGTGGTATACAATGAAAATGATGAATCAGATAAGCACAGGGCATGCGAACAACCTACGTGGCAGTTATGCCTTGATGGCATCTTAGGTCATCACGTCAGGTCAGGCTGCGGCTAATACCTCCGGGAATGACCTGACCTCTCTTCATGGTGACTCTCGGGACAGACATTTCAGAGGAATGAACATTGGTTACCCTGAGAGACAGATCTAAATCGAACGGATAAAATTCAGACAGTTAACCGCTCCGTACCAGTCATAACGACTTTTAGAAGGAATACGGATTCAAAAGCTCATTTAAGACAACCAATAGGAGTCCTTGTTCTTCAAAATGGACCCTTCTGGAATAAAAAGGGCGCTAGATTTATGTCTCAGACGAAATTACGTTGATGTACGATTTAACCCTTTCCCTGACGTGGCGGTATGTATAACGTCAAACTTTCTCGCCGGTAGACTGTTTCGAGGGTAAACATATCGCCAGAACTTCCATGCCATATCATGCAGTTATGGCATGTTATATGCATGCTGGGGTAGTATAGCGACATAGACAGTGATGCATTTTAATTTGTAAGACCTGTCTTATTATTTAATTTGCATTTGATATCGAGACATTTAACAAAATTAATAAAACACTGCCACAAATTGAAAGGAAAAACTCGCGACGTTTCGATTTTTTGGATTGCTTACGTCTGATGAGGTTTTATTAATTCTGTTATTTGCACGTTACTGTGTTTGTGTTTATTTTGTGATCTAACAAAATGTTATGCAACAAATGCCGTGCAACAACCCCCCTAGTCTCGGCCCTCAGATCTCTCCATCTCCATCTCGCTCGTCAGTAAAATCTACGGTTGATCATCGCCTCAGGTCAGTGATCTACCGACAAAGGCTGCGGTGCTGACTTTGCAGAGAAACGCATTCGCTTGCACTGTGCAATGTGTGTGTGTGTGTGTGTGTGTGTGTGTTGTGTGTGTGTGTGTTTTGTGTCTGTGTTGATCATGTTTGTTATTACGCCATGAAAAAAATTGTTCAAAATTAATTCCGGATGGGGAAATTTTTATCCAATATGACATAGCACATTGTGTCTAATAAGATATAACACGATGATATGATTATGATACTGATGATTACAATTACAATAGAAAAAACTGATAATGGAAATTATATCAATGTCGATGATGATGATAATGATCGAAATAATAAA
>BOPN01001906.1:35000-37112 GCA_017312705.2 Penaeus japonicus
CTTCTAACTCTCTTTTCAGGTTGGTTCCAGCGTCGGAGGTTCCCGGGTTCGAGACCAGAAAAATCTTTCCTCGGGAAAAGTTAACAGGTGTCCTGGGCACTTGCTCGTGTTTGGCGGTTCACGAGCGTTCTCTTCGGAGATAACGTCCCCCACTCGAGGTCAAAGGTCATTCCGGTCGGCAGTCACGCAGTAAGGCAGCACAGGCCTCTGGATTATAAGTTGGTTCAAATCTGTATGAGCTTCTGGTTCGGTCCGATGCGGTGGTTGTTTTGCGATCATTTAACAGCAATTTCGAGCAGAAAGATTATTCAGGTTTTTCCTCCTTCACTTTTATTTATTTGATTTCTAAATAATAGCAAATTTAGTTTAAAACTACTTGGGTGAAAAACTGAAATCAAAGATTATCATCAGATGAATTGTTTCGCAAGGATGTTATTTCAAAAAAATCGGAAGATGAATATAAAAGAAAACGCATCAGTTCTTGATTATTACAATTATTAGGCTTTCGTATTTAAATAAAAGTCAAATGATATCTTGGAAAAAGTGGCTTGATATATCAATCATTGCCTGTATTTCTTAATACTAAGGCTGCATTTCTACCAAGCAAGTCTCGTCTCGTCTCGTCGCGTCGCGTCGCGACGTTTTATCATTATCTTTATCATTATTATTATCATTATCGTTATAATTATTATCATTATCATCCTTATCATTATTTTTCTTATGATCATTACCCTTATTATCCTTATAGTCATTATCATCCTTATCTTTTTCATTATTATCTTTTTTCATTATCATCATTATCCTTTTTATCATCATCATTATTATCCTTATTTTCATTGTTATCATTATCTGTATTGTCGATTCCATTTTTATCCTTATTATCATTATTATTATTATTATTATTATCATTATTATTATTATCATCCTTATCACCATCATCATTATTATCCCTATTATCATTATCATTATTATACTTTTCATTATCATTTCTTTATCATTTCTTTATCATTATCATTGTCTTTGTCATTGTCGATTGTTATTACCATTGCCATTATCATTATTATGATTACCATTATTATCATCATAATCATTATTCTCGTTATTATTATTACCTTTATCATTGTTATTATTATTATCATTATAATTATTATCATTATCATCCTTATCATTATTTTTCTTATGATCATTATCCTTATTATCCTTATAGTCATTATCATCCTTATTTTTATTCATTATTATCTTTTCTCATTATCATCATTATCCTTTTTATCATCATCATTATTATCCTTATTTTCATTGTTATCATTATCTGTATTGTCATTTCCATTGTTATCCTTATTATCATTATCATTATTATCCCTATTATCATTATCATTATCATTATTTTCATTATCATTATCATCTTTATTGTCCTTACCATTTTTATCATTATCCTTATAATCATCAATAATAATATTATTATTATTATTATCATTATCATCATCATTATTATCCCTATTATCATTACCATTATTTTCCTTATTATCATTATCATTATCATTATTATCATTATTATCCTTATTATTATCATTATTATCATTATTATTATTACCATTATCATCATTTCTATAATTATTGCCATCATCTTTTTTATAATTATTACCATTATAATTCTTAATATTATTATTATCGTTATTATTATCATCATCATTATTTTCATTATCATTAACATGATTATCAATATTACCATTATCATTACTGATACCATTATCATTGTCGTTATTAACATAATTATTGATATTTTATTGTTTCTATTGTTATTATTATTATTACTATCATTATTATCAACATTATTACTTTCATTGTTAGTGTTCTCATTATTATCATGATAAATATGATTATCATTATCACCATCATCATCCTTATCCTCCTCATCATCATAATCATTTAAATATTACTGATATCGATATAACGCATGTGAATGCATGTATATGAGTGAATATGTGATCATGAAAGCCTTCCCTTATGCAATAGACATTCAACCGAGCAATAGCTCACTCAGTTTCGTGCAAGTCTTCTACTTAAGCGTCCAGAGTTCGCGTCCTATAAGGAAAACTTTTTTTTTTTTTTTTT
>BOPN01001906.1:38690-43690 GCA_017312705.2 Penaeus japonicus
ATGTATATATATATATATGTATATAAATGTATATATATATACATATATATGTGTTCATCATTTCTATCATCATCATTACATCATCATTCCTGTTATCATAATACCACGCTCATTAATGTTGAAATTATTGTTGTCATCGTTATTATCATCTACATTATTATTAACATTAAGTGTCACCTTTCTCAATTCGCACTTCATTCTCTTCAAATTTTATATATTTCTTTATATCTTAATCTGTTTATTTTAGTTAATTTCATTTTATTTCTTTCTATAATATTTAATCATTCTCTTAATTTCTATTATCGAATTCATGTATGTTAATCGAATCTTTTATATTTCATCTAATCGTATCTATCAATATTAATCATCTATAATATATCATTTATTATCTATTAATATATCTATCAATATGATCATATCTATGATAGATAAATATTAGTGTATTTACCAATATCAATTACGAATCATTAATCATTCAATATGCATTAGTATATTTACCAATGTTAATTACGAATCATTCATCATTCATCATCTATCAACATCTTTCGTTAAACTTATTCTAATTAAACACCATAAAAGGTTAAGATCAAATATCCAAGACGCGTGAAATATGCCAGTTTATTCGAAGAAAACAGAGGAGTTCCTAACACTCTCATGTCAAACAAATAAAACACACCACAAGCGAAAACCTCTGCCTTTTTTTTCTATTCCATAGCCGAGGAAGGGGGAAGGGGGAATGGGAGGGAGAGAGGGTGGTGGGAGGGAGAGAGGGTGGGTAGGAGGGAGGATGGGGGAGGTGGGAGGGGGAATGGGAGAGAGAGAGGGTGGGTAGGAGGGATGGGAGGGAGAGAGGGTGGGTAGGAGGGAGGGAGGAAGGGGGAGGTGGGAGGGAGGGGAGGGAGAGAGGGTGGGTAGGAGGGAGGAGTGGAGGGTGGGGAGGGAGGATGGGAGGAGTGGAGGGTGTGTAGGAAGGAGGAGTGGGAGGGAGGGGAGGGAAAGAGGGGGTAGGAGAGAGGGAGGAAGAGGGTGGTGTGAGACAGGGGAAGGTGGGAGGGAAGGGAGATGGGAGGGAGGATAGGTAGGAGGGAGGTCGAGAGGCTTGGATGGAGGATGGGAAGGAGGGTGGAAGGGAGGGATAGGAGGGAGAAGTAGGGCTAGAGGGAAAGAGGGGGAAGGCAGAGAGGGAAGAGATTGAGGAAAGGTGGAAGAGAGAGAGGGAGAGAGAGAAAAAAATATGAATAAAGAATCAGTAAATGAATATTAGTAATATGATGACTACTTCATTGATATCAGATTTCTGAATGACTATTTTCAGCAAATTAATTTTCTCAACAATGCTTGGGTGATGGCAACGGCACATATATGTCTATATATTTATTTATATATGCCTATATATACATATATATATATATATATATATATATATATATATATATATATATATATATATATATATACATATGCATATATATATTTATATACATATATATACACACATATGTTCAAATATCATTGTTTCTTTTTCTATCTAATGTTTTGATGCAATATCTGCAATCTGGATAATTTGAAGAAAAAAAAACTTTGCCTTATTTTCTTGTAGTGCAACAGATCGATCAATCGATGAGATCAGGGCACATAAAACACTATGATTGTCCAAATATAACACCAACATAATTACGTAAAAGGGAAAAGAATACAACAAATTCATTGTGATTGATATCGGTACTTCAATGAAAGTATATTACAAAAGGAGAATCATAATAATCAAAAAATGATAATGATAATGACAATAACATTAGGATTAAAGTAAAAAGTCTCTCGGCAACAACACATACCCAATGAGAATGGTTCAAAGTTATCAAAACCTTTTCTCATTGGTCGAAACATGTTGGCAAACCCTCTATGATGCTGTTACATATCTAATCTTCTTTCCTCTAGAAGACATTAAAGTAGGTGTATTTATTATACGTGTGTATGCATATGTGTGTGTGGGTATATGTGTGTGTGTGTATATATATACGTGTGCATATGTGTAACAGTATGTATAAGTAGCGTCAAAGCTTCACACACCTATTTCTAAAGTACTGGAATGGCCTTATCACTATTTTCATGATTACAGTAATTATGTGGAAAAAAATTGGTGTTCATTTCACTTTTTTTTTTTTTTTTTATTTCCCCCCCAAAAAAATCCCCCAAATAAATCAGAAGTGAAGAGAGGAATGAGGCAGTATATTTCGGTAAGGTTCGACAACAAAATTCTCTTCGTTACAGTTCGACTTTCTTGTCACAACCTAAACATTTTGTTCCTGTAAGAATAACATTATCAACGAGTAAACTGTACATATTTACAAACAATGCGGCGTGTCAGGTAAATCAACATACCTTTCCTGGAACAAAAGCATATTTATATAAAAAAAAGAAGAAGAAAATCACAGAGCGACATCAGTTGTTGTTTTTGTTGTTTTTTCACATTCAAAAGACGATCGCCAAGCGCAGCCGTCGAGACACCCTCTAGCGGTAAAGCGACGAAGCTCCGACAACAACAATCAAGTAATGATAACGATTATAACAATACTCATGATAAGACAAAATAAAACCAAAAAGTAGGAGAAAAAAAAAAAAACTAAAAATGCCTAAAAAAAAACAGTGCAAAGTCATAGTTATTATTAATCATTATTTTATTTTACCAGCACGTTCTAGCTAATATCCTGAATATAATAGGGGTCGCGTTAAGTCATTTATTGCTCTATCCTTTAAGCTTAGACAGTTTTGAACTTACGAAACCACCTGAAAACGTCTGAAGATCCCAGTTTATGTACAATAAAAGAGCTTGATGAACTTGTGTGATATATACAGTATGCATGTGTGTCATGTCTGTGGGAGATATCATACCATACTATAGTGTGTGTGTGTGTATATATATGTGTATATAGATATAGTTATAGTTAGAGAGATAGAGAGATATAGTTTTAGTTAGAGAGATAGAGATATATAGTTTTAGTTAGAGAGATAGAGATAGATAGATAGATGTAGATAGAAGCGGTATATATATAAAGAAAGGCGGGGAAATATTGAGAGAAATGTATGTGTGGATATGCATATGTATATATATATATATAAATATATATATATATGTGTGTGTGTGTGTGTGTGTGTGTGTGTGTGTGTGTGTGTGTGTGTGTGTGTATGTGTGTTCTTATATATACCAGCATTTATTTATATACACTATGTAAGCATGTTGTGTATGTACAATATTTGTATTATATGTATGCACGTATGTATAATATATATTCATATATTTAACTACATGTATATCCAAAATTGTGTGTATACATATACATATACATATATATATATATATATATATATATATATATATATATATATATATATATATATATATATATATAGACAGTCATGCGCAAATTGCCTCAAAAATGTTGACAGTGAAAAAGTAAAAATGGTGGAAAAGGTCGGACGTTTAAAAAAATAATATGTGCATGTTGGTATGAGTGAGCTATGATGTGACCGTGAGAAGTGACGCTTATTTCATCATTTCACTGGCTATGTGGTTCAACATTTCTTCCATGGTGGGGGGGGGGCACTGCCTGTACTTTAGTTGGCCTAGAGTGTCATTTGTTTTATGGAGTGAGAGTTTTTACTTTTTTAATGGAACACAAGGTCTTATTTTTCTTTATTATATTTTTTTTTGGGGGGAGGGGGGTGAGGGGGCTACGTCTGTATAATATTTTAGTGGGTTACGTGAGTATTTGTTTGTGTTTTTTTTTCTAATGAGGTAAGAATAAGCATTTCAAAATGTAATATGAATTTGTGATGCATTTTATGATACATTTTCAAAAGAAGTACAACAGAGAAATATGCTTTAAATTCCTCCTCTGGGCATTTTCCTTTATCATCAATTAATTCCTTTATTACTGTTGCAATCAATACTGCTTCCATTTGTCTACTCATTGAATTAACTTTGTAATACATTAGAAAGCAAATGTGTTGCATCTCTATCTATATTCCACGCTGTATAGAAATATTATTAACATTATTTCTACAACTTGCCATTAAATTAAGAGAAAGGTTATTTATTATGACACTGCATATGGATTCGAAGTGTCAAAAGGTCCCTTGGAAAACTTTATCTTTCGATGCATAGCTTGCACTGTGCAACGTGATTTAGTAACCAATGCGTGACATATTTTTTTTTTCGTTTTTGCAGTGAAAGCAGTCTTGTGTTTTATTTAATATGAATAATATTGTTGGCTGGTTGAATGATATTTTCTTTCTTAAAGTTTCCTTCTTCTTTTGATTTTTTTTTTAAGTACAGATCAAGGAATAATCAGGCAAATAACTAAGGTCACTTAGAGTAATTATATGTAATAATTTTTTGGTCATTATGGGGCTCATAATGTTGATAAGTCCAAAGAACGAGACACAGAGAAAGGGACAAATAAATAGATTGAGAGAGAGAAAAAGAGGCAAATAACTATACACAGAACTAAATGAATTAAGGTGTAAGTAAAGAATTATTTTCCTTGTATGAAATATTTCAAAAATATTTATACCATCGTTTTTTATGTGTTTTTAGTATTGAGTGCTACTTTAACTGCATCACATAAACAAATTGACAGATAAGTATATAAATAAACATATAGAAAGATAGCTGATGAAAGAAAGCTAGATGAATATAGATAGACAGATAGAGATTAATCTAGATAGACAGATTTATATGTCGAAGCTTATAAACAGTCCACTTCCTTGTTGTTAATTTGTTTTCTGAATTTTCAGGTGGCATGAAACAACAATTCATCATAAGATTGTTGATGGCATTAGTCTGTTAGTCTCATTCTGCGCCAGTTTGGAAAAGCATGTCACTTCTCACGGTTTCTGATCAATGTAGGATATCACATACCATGGACAGAAAACGGAGCCATTGAGAAGGAGAGAGAAAGAGAGAGAGAGAAAGAAAGAGAGGGAGAGAGAGAGAGAAA
>BOPN01001906.1:48690-53690 GCA_017312705.2 Penaeus japonicus
AAGAAAGTATTAGAAAACAAAACAAAACAAAAAAATGTTTTACTCTTCCACCCATCTCCTGAATTTCCGAACTGAACATCAGCTCTTCCTTCTCCCATTCTCCCTCCCCCTTGCGGCCTCGTCATTCAAAGAAGCGGTCAAACATTCTGGTCTAAATCAATAAGGCATCAGAATTCACGGGTGGGCCACGGCTGCGAAAAAGTGGGCGGGGTCAGGAGGTGACGTCACAGCTCGATTCCCTCCGCCCTTTGCCCTAACTAAAGGGTGACGTCATAACCATACCCTAATCAGGGAGTGACGTCACGACTTCACTTGCGACGACTAACAGGTGACGTCAAGTCAACACATTATTATCCTAACCAGTGGGTGACGGCATATACACCTTTTTATCCTAACCAGGGAGGTGACGTCACTCTTTTCCCGCCCAAGATGTGACGTCACACACCTTTGCTTCCAACCAGAAAATGACGTCACACCTTACTCCCCCCGTGGTAGTGTTGCTTAGGTCTGGGGTGTCCTTAAATTTATATATATAAAAATTAGTGAATTTGAGTATTATGGAACACACTACCCAAGGCTCATAAAAGATGAAATGTTATCTATAAAGTTCACCTGTGGAAAACAAAAAACAAAAAAAAAAAGATTGCTAGTGTTCACACATTGTTCAACGGACCTATGATTTTATGTAAATTTATCGACTAATCATCGTATTTGTTTTTTTATAGATATATATAATAGATTTTTTTTTTTAATATGCTCACAAAAACTCCTTTTTTTTTCTTCCACGTATCATCCTTTCGGTACTACTGATAACGGATATCAGAAGCCAATCCAACACAAGACATAGAGAGACAAATAAATAGAATAACAATAGCCGTCTCAAGCACTATCAAAAGTCGCTCTCTGACGAACAAATATGTTTCTTTATTTAAAAAAAAAAGAGGAAAAAAAAAGATCGAAGTGGAACGCAGCTGCTAACATCTGACAGCAAGGAATGGCGGTAAAAAGATGCGTTGTTTTCAGTGATCCAAGATTTTTTTTCGTCTTTCATTTTTTTCTTTTCTTTTCTTATATGTATTCGTGTCTATCAGGACTTATTTCATTTCTTATAAGTTCTCGGAAGTTCGATCTGTACTGTACCTATTAGCACTGCCATCATAATTATTATCATTTCTATCAGTATTGTTATCATAGCTGTTATTACTGTTATCCCTTTCATCATCATGGTTATCATTGCCATCATTATTGTTATCCTTTTCTACCAACATCACTAAAATCACCACCATTCTCACTATGGGTAAGATTGTTTATATTCCCATTCCTTTTTTCTGTGTATGTGGAAAATACAAACCTCAACATAGTTACTTTTCACAATCCATTAGCCAAGAAGGATCTAAGATTGTCAATTCATAGTTCATTGTTTTTATCATTATTATTATTTTTTCATCTTTTTTTTGGGGGGAGGGGGATATTTCTTAGCTTTTAGATCTCCAATGTAATTCATTCATCTTTTCCATTCCCTCTGGAGAGACGATACACGTATCACAAAAACTCCCCACAAGGACACAGCCTCGTCCAACCATCACAGTGAATTGAAACTGAGGTCGAACAAACACACAAACACACACACTGCTTGTTCTCATTTTTCTTTTTTTCTTTTTCTTTTTTTTAACCTTTGACCTTTATCTTGTTTGACCTCCTGTTTGTTCTTGAGTGTCTTGGTGTCTTGCTTGCTTTTCCTTTGTGTTTTGTCTTGCTTGTTTGGCTCCTTCGCGTTACTGGTTCGCTTCTATAAGGCCATTAAGCTTTCTCCACTGATTCGGTTTGTAATTTGCAATATGTATACATATATATGTATACATAGATACATATATATATATACCATTACATATACATATATATATGTACATATATATACATGTGTATATATATATACCAATACATATACATATACATATATATACATATATATATTCATATACCTATACAAATATATATACATATACATATACATGTACATACACATATACTATACATATATTTATGCATATGTATATATATGTTTATATATATAAATATGTATGTATATGTATATATACATACATATATATATGTTTATATAAATAATTATGTATATATATGTATATATATATACATACAAATATATATATATATATATATATATATATATATATATATATATATATATATATATATATGGTCATTCACTACAATGAAAATTCGAATTGCAAAGTCTATTCACATGTGCAGGATTCCTCCGTGGCTAAACCAACTACAAGCAAGAAATGACCATATTCTTCAACCGATCTGACTACCTTTGATTTATCTTCTCTTGCAGAAAGACGATTTGCTTATTTGTGTGTTCAAACATCTTAAAGAAACCTGCGTTGCAACGATGCAATCTCAGCTGCAGCTACGACGGAGCCTCTATGCGGAAGTGGAAAGCGAAGCCCCTCCTCTCCCTCGGCCGGCCAGCCCGGGCGCCGAGGGAGGAGCGGCCCTTCGGCGGGGGGCTCTTGTCGGCGGCGCCTGGGGGGGAGGGGGGGGGAGGGCTCCTCGGCAGGAAGGCCCTGGAGGGACGGGCGCGGGTCCTGCGGCGTGCGTTGCCGACGGCGTCCCGCGTCCCTCGGCTGCCGCCGGGGCCCCGGCCTCCCTGCGAGGAGTCTCGCGCGGAGGGAGGCGAAGCGTCTCCGGGTCCTTCGCGGCCGAGGGCGGCCTCCGCCAAGGAGATGGGCGGCGTGCGCGCGCCCTCGCTTACACCCTCCGGGCAGATGGGCGGAGTCTCCGAGTCCCCGCCTCACTCGCTGTGGGCGTGGGGTGCAGAGGTGTCGGAGCCCCCGGGCGTGGGCGTGGGCGTGGGCTGACTCGCACTGCTCTGGGTCGGTCTCCGCTGCACCAGCGCGGCCGCGGGCGGCTCGGCCGGCCCGTTCACGCGCTGCGACGGCGGCTCGGCGCCCTCGTGGATGGTGTTGAGGACCTGATGCACCACCGCCGGAGGCGCCTCCTCCTCCGCCGCGCCCATGCCCCCCACGCCCACGCCCACGCCGGGCGCCCCGCACGTGGGAGCCTCCGCCGCGGGGCTCTCGGCCTTCGCCGCGTCCCCGCCCTTCCCCGCGGGCGGCCCGACGCCCACGGGCTGCGGCAGGGCCTGCGGCGCCGCCGCGACGGAGCCCTCGCCCGCGACCGCGTCGTCCAAGCGGCCGTTCCTGGTGGGCGGCGACGTGGGCGTGGCGCCGCCCTCGCAGGTGGCCAGCGACTCGCAGGTGGAGACGGAGTGGCGGTGCGAGGACGAGGCCGAGGTGGAGATGGAGTTGGCGGAGGCGGACGAGGCCAGGGCGGCCGTCGAGGAGGAGTAGATGTGGCCCACGATGAGGTGCTCGTCCGAGAAGTCGAGGGCGACGCTCACGTGGTACAGCATGTTGCACGTGGCGATCACGTACTCGCACAGGGAGAACCAGCTGAACGCTGCAAGAGGGACACGCGTTAGGGACCACGTGCTGCCAACACGATTGGTTTACACAGATACATAAATGAATAGATAGATAGATAGATATATTTGTACATGCATATGAATGTATACTTATATGTATACATGCACATACACACACACACAAATATATATATATATATGTATATATATATATATATATATATATATATATATATATATATGTATGTGTGTATGTATGTATATGTATATATATATATATATATATATATATATATATATATATATATATATATATATATATATATATATATATTTGTGTGTATGTTTATGTATGTATGTATGTATATATATATATATATATATATATATATATATATATATATATATTTGTGTGTGTGTGTTTATGTATGTATGTATGTATATATGTATATATATATATATATATATATATATATATATATATATATATATATATATATATATATATATATATATACATTATCATCATCATTATTATTATTGGTATTTTTGTTACCCTAAATATAATTTATAATAGATCATATTTTTTCATTTACCATTTATTATTTGAAATTGTTAAATAACTGAGAGTAATGTTTTCTTTGTAAAATATAATCAATGAATTGATGGGGAATGCGTAGTGCCTTTAAATAAATCAATTGCTTCATTAGATATTTACTAAAAGTTATTTTGATTATCTAAAAAGGCCGATAAAGTTAGTTTCCCTACTTTAATATCAAAGTTAACATTATGGATTTGGAGTATATATATATATATATATATATATATATATATATATATATATATATATATGTATATATATATGTATGTATATATATATATATATATATATATATATATATATATATACATATATATATATATATATATATATATATATATATATATATATATATATACTCCAAATCCATAATATCAGCTGATCATTCAAAAGTGGGAAACGAGACAATCAGTATTAATTCTTTAGATATCAAATAACTCCAAACAAATCATCTAATGAAACCCTAATCCCATTTGACACAGACACTACACATTCCCATTAATTCGTGATTGTGAAAGCACAGAAGAGAAACATTTACTCTCAGTTATTTAACAATTTCCAAATAATAAATGGTAATGAAAAAATGTTGAGTCCACAATGCTACATTTCTATTTAAGGTAACAAAAATACCAGTAATGATAATAATGATGATGATGATACTACAAATAATAACAAAACTGATAATGGCAATGATGATGACGATAATAGGCATTAAAAAGGATAATAATATGATATTGATCATTTGTATTGGAAGTAATATTACTGTTATTATTATCATTAATATTATTATCATTATGAATAGTATCATCATAGGTAGTATTATCACTATAATAATACTATATAATAATACTAAAGATTATAGCCTGATGAATACTATTATCATAAGTAGTATCATCACTATAATAATAATAATAACAACAATGACAACAATCTTGATGATAAAATGTG
>BOPN01001906.1:66190-71190 GCA_017312705.2 Penaeus japonicus
TCTCTTTCCCTCTTTATTTTACTTTTTCTTCATTCCTCTTTCTTTCTCTTTCTCTCTCTTTCTTTTATCTTTCACGCCCAAGCTCTATCTCTATTTCTATCCATCTTTTTCTCATTTTCATTCTCTTTCTCTTTCTCTTTCCATCCCCCCTATCTATCATTTTTATTCTCTCTTTCTCTCTTTCTTGTTATTTTTTTCCCTTCCTCCCTGGCTCTCTCCCTCCATCCCTCCCTCCTTCCTCCTTCCTCCCCTCCCTCCCTGCCTCCCTCCCCTCTCCCTCCCTGCATGCCTCCCTCCCTTCCTCCTTCCTCCCCTCTCCCTCCCTTCCTCCTCCCCTCTCCCTCCTCCTCCTTCCCTTCCTCCCTCCTTCTCCTTCCTCTTCTTCCTTCTACCTACATTAGGATGAAACCTCCTGCAACATCTGTGTTGAACGAAGCAACGACTAGACATTATCAAATGTTGCACTGGTCTTGCACAATGTCTTGGAAGAAAAAAAAAATGTTTTTCTTATTGCCCGAGTGATGGTGTGAGAGATGAGAAGATGGTGATAGTGATGATTGCGATGTTTGTGGTTGTGATGATAATGATGATCTTAACACATACAAACATATATTTGTGTGTGTGTGTGTCTGTGTGTGTGTGTGTGTGTGTGTGTGTGTGTGTGTGTGTGTGTGTGTGTGTGATCACTAGTACCATCAAAATAAAACATAACACAAACACTATTAATATCACAAACTAAGCCACCAGTGATACAACTAAAAAAATGGAACAGACAAACAAAAAATAACTCTGGTTAAAAATAATAGCAAGAAGAGTGATAAGAGTAATAACAACAAGAACAGCGAAAATGATAACAATAATGATGATCACAATAACAATGACAAGAACAATAGTAATAGAAATAATAATAATAATGATGAGGATAGTCACAATAAAAAAATATAATAAATATATCAATAATGGTAATAGTAATGATAATAACAAAAATAACAACATTGATAATAACATCAGTTACAATGAATATATTGATGATAATAATATTCATGATAATAATATTCATGATGATAATATTGACAAATTGATAAACTGTTACTACCTCTTTCCTTCCCTCCCTCCCTCCTTCCCTCCCTCCCTCCTTCCCTCCCTCCCTCCTTCCCTCCCTCCCTCCCTCCTTCCTTCCCTCCCTCCTTCCCTCCCTCCCTCCTTCCCTCCCTCCTTCCCTCCCACCCTCCCTCCCTCCCTCCCTCCCTCCCTCCTTCCTTCCCTCACTCCCTCCTTCTCTCCCTCCCTCCCTCCCTCCCTCCCTAATAATACAACAATAATTACAACAACAATAATAAAAATAACAATATGAATACCGGCCCAGCCTGTGAAACATCACGTTCACGCCCACAGATCACCCCTTATTTCCAGCTCACATAACCGCCGTTTCCTTAATTTGCTTCTGAATTTCTATTGAATTTCTTGGGGCCATTTTCTTTCTCTTAAGATGAAGGTGAGGAAGAGGTGTATGTGTGTGTGTGTGTGTGTGTGTGTGTGTGTGTGTGTGTGTGTGTGTGTGTGTGTGTGTGTGTGTGTGTGTGTGTGTGTGTGTGTGTGTGTGTGTGTGTGTGTGTGTGTGTGTGTGCAGATATAAACATGTATATACACATATGTACATATACATATCATACCCAAACATCCTTAATAATACATTTATACATACATTAAAAAAAGAAAGAAAAAAAAAAATCATAATAAATTACAACTATCCTACACGAAACTAAAAAAAAATATATATATATTCCCAAACCAAACATAGGACTCCATCCGGGTCTCGTTATGAGCGACGTAAATCAGGGTCGCACAAGAGAGAAGACTAGGACCAGTGGCGGGTAATGCATGATAATGGTGGAGTAACGGCTGTTCTGGGGGGGGGGGGGGGGGGGGGGGGACGGGGGGGGGTGGGGGGGGGGTAGGTCGCTAAGACTTCGTTTAATATTCAAGGCTTTTGTTTCTCTTTCTCTTTCTCTTTTTCTCTTTCTCTCTCTTTCTTCTTTCCTTTTTTTTCCTTCTTTCGTTCTTTCCTTCCTCCATTCCTACTTCCCTCCCTCCCTCCCTCCCTCCCTTCCTTCCTCCTTTTACCTCCCTTTCATCCTCCCTCCCTTCCTTCCTCCACTCCCTTTCTTCTTCCTTCCTCTTCCCTTTCTCCCTCCCTCCATCTTTCCCTCCCTGTTTCTCCCCCTCCATCCCTCCCTCCCTCTCTTCTTCTCTCCCTCTCTTCTTCTCTCCCTCTCTTCCTCTCTTCCTCTTTCCCTCTCTCTCCTTCTCTCTCTCTTCTCTTCCTCTCTTCCTCTCTTCCTCCCTCCCTCCCTCCCTCCCTCTCTCCCTCCCTCCCTCCCTCCTTCCCTCTCTCCCTCCCTCTTTCCCTCTCTTCCTTTTTCCTTCCTCTCTTCCTCCATTCTTTTTTCCTTCCATCTACCTCTGACCAAAACAAGAGCAAAATAGAGAAAGAGAAGAGACAGAGTGAAAGAAATTTTTAAAAATATTTTCTCGGAAACTTTTCTTTTGAACAAGTCACTTAATTAGTGGACAATCTTTTGCTTGAAAGAAAAAAAAAATGTTTGAAGATGGAATTCATAGAGCAAATCGTTCAGAGATTTAAATTGCAATATTAACTAATTTCTATCGGCAGGGATATTGATTTATGCAATATGACACGAAAGAAAGAAGTGAGTTAATATAATAGATGATAAAATATATAATTTCTTTCTGAAATTACCAGGATGCACAAATTTATCCTATAGTAATTAAAGAAATAAAGATAAAATCAATAGCCAACTTGGTGAATAAATCAAATTGATAAAGTCTACCCTTAACTCGAAAAAAAATAATCAGTTATCCCTTTGCTGGCGATATTAAAGAAAACGAAGAACCCGCTGACGCTAATACAGACCAGGCCTTTTGAAATGGCAATAACACCCTTATTTCCCCCTTCCTGAAGCGCGATTTTCGCTCGAAACTTTCGAACCTCTTGAATAATAATTAGCCAAACACAGCATCCGATCTCTAAATCAATACGCATCCCGTCAGGAGATGTTTGTGCAAATACGACATCAGCTTTTGTCCACAGCTGCGTGACACTGAGAGGAAAAGGCGCCAGGTTGATTTATGTAGGGGTGAGGGCGTGGGTTGGGGGGGATGGGGGGAGAACAAGGGAGGGAGTGAGGGTGCAAAGATGGAGAGAGCAGGGGTTGGAGGAGGGAGGGAGGAAGTGCGGGCGTGGGTTGGGGGGTAGGGGGGGAGAACAAGGGAGGGAGTGAGGGTGGAAAGAGGGAGAGAGCAGGGGGGGGGGGAGGGAGGGAGGGAGTAAGGGCGCAAAGAGGGAGAGAGGGAGTGAGGAGTGAGGGCGTGGATTGGGGAGGGGGAGAACAAAGGGAGGGAGTAGGATGGAAAGAGGGAGAGCAGGGGGCGGGGGATAAGGGAGGGAGTGAGGATCAAAAGGGAGAGAGCAGGGGGAGGCGGGGGAGGGGGAGGGAAGGAGGGCGCAGAAAGGGAGAGAGCAGGTGGGCGGGGGAGGGAGGGAGGGAGAGAGCAGAAAGGGAGAGAGAAAAAGGGAGACTGGGGAGGGAGGGAGGGAGAGAGCAGGTGGGAGAATGAGGGAAGGGGGGTGCATAGAAGTGGAAAGAATGAGAGAGAGAGAGAGAGAGAGAGAGAGAGAGAGAGAGAGAGAGAGAGAGAGAGAGAGAGAGAGAGAGAGAGAGAGAGAGAGAGAGAGAGAGAGAGAGAGAGAGAGAGAGAGAGAGAGAGAGAGAGAGAGAGAGAGAGAGAGAGAGAGAGAGAGACAGACACACAGAGAGAGAGAGAGAGAGAGAGAGAGAGAGAGAGAGAGAGAGAGAGAGAGAGAGAGAGAGACAGACAGAGAGACAACAGATAAACAGAGACAGAGAGAGAGAAAGAGACCGCGAAAAATAAAGAGAAAGAGAAAGAAAAAAAGAAAGAAAGAGAAAAAAACAAAAAGATAAACAGAAAGAAAAAGAGAGAAAGAGACCAAGAGAGAGAGAGAGAGACCGAAAGAGAGAAAGAGAAAAAGAAAGAAGAAAAGTAAGAAACAGAGAGAAAAAACAAAAAGATAAACAGAAAGAAAAAGAGAAAGAGAGAAAGAGACCAAGAGAGAGCGAGAGAGAGAGAGAGAGAGAGAGAGAGAGAGAGAGAGAGAGAGAGAGAGAGAGAGAGAGAGAGAGAGAGAGAGAGAGAGAGAGAGAGAGAGAGAGAGAGAGAGAGAGAGAGAGAGAGAGAGAGAGAGAGAGAGAGAGAGACCGAAAGAGAGAAAGAGAAAAAGAAAGAAAAAAAGAAAGAAAGAGAAAAAAAAATAAAAATAAACAGAAAGAAAAAGAGACCAAGAGAGAGCGAGAGCGAGAGAGAGAAGGAGAGAGAAACTGAAATATTTAGACACTGCAAATGTCAGAGCCCACGTGACTGGCCTTAAAGCTGAGAATCCGGGATTTTATTGAGCTTGAACAACCTTGATGTATTGACCACATCGGTTGGGTCCATGCAACTTATGTTTCGTTATTGAGCAAAGTTTGGCCTCGCAAAAAAAAAACTACTGCTGAAGGACGACTGGGTAAATGGTTTGGTTTGGTCTTGTTGTCTTTGTTGTCTGGCTGATGTTGTTGTTGTTTATTGGTTCTCGTTTTTTTGTGTTGTTTGTTTGTTTTGTTTTTGTTTAGCTGGTGTTTTTTTCTTGTTTCGAATGTTTTTTTGTTTTGTTTTTGTTTCGCTTGTTTTTTTTTGTTTTTTGTTGTTCTCGTTTAGCTGTGCTTGTTTATATTGATGTTGATGTTTTATTTTTGTTGATGTTTTTGTTTTAATATTGATGTTGTTGTTTATTGGTTCTCGTTTTTTTGTGTTGTTTGTTTGTTTGTTTGTGTTTAGCTGGTGTTTTTTCTTGTTTCGAATGTTTTTTTGTTTTGTTTTTGTTTCGCTTGTTTTTTGCTTTTTGTTGTTCTTGTTTAGGT
>BOPN01001906.1:81190-83690 GCA_017312705.2 Penaeus japonicus
TGGCGAGAGGAAGAGAGAATCAGGAAGTGAGGGGGAGTAGATGGAGAAAAGAGGGAAGAAGTGAAAAGGAAGCATGAAGAAGAAGAGGAAAGAGGAGGAGAAGGAATGGAAGGAAGAAATGAAGAAAGAGAAACAGGGAGAGGAAGAGGAAGAGGGAAAAGAAAAAGAAAACGAGAATACCACAAAATATACAAAGACGTGGAAGAATAACAGAAAATACAATAAAGAAGACAAAGAAGAAAATAAGCAAAACACTTCAAAAGAAGACACACACAGAGAAGAAACAAGGAAGAAAAAAAAAACTAACCATTAAGAAAAGAGAGAGAGAGAGAAAAAAAGAAGAAGACAATAAGAAGAAGGAAGAAAGAGAAGACACAGAAGAGAGAATCAATAAAAAGAAGAAGAAGAAGAAATAGAGTGAAGAAAAGGGGGAAAAGCCGATAAGCGCAAAGGAGCGAGTGAGGGGACGGCAGCGATCGTGAATAACACGTAACGAGGTGTAGGGGTGACTTGGGAATTTGGGATAAGGGAGAGGGAGGGGGGAGAGGGGAGAGGGGAGGAGGAGGAATGGAGGGAGGGAGGGAGAGGAAGGGAGGGTGGGGGAGAGGGAGGGGGAGGAATGGAGGGAGGGAGGGATGGAGGGAGGGAGGGAGGGAGGGGGAGAGGGGAGGAAGGAATGGAGAGGGAGGGAGGGAAGGAGGAATGCTGAGGGAGAGGGAGGGAGAGTGCGAGGGAGAGGGAGGGGAGGAATGCTGAGGGAGGGAGGGAGGGAGGGAGGGAGAGAGGAAGGGAGAAAGGAAGGGAGAGGGAGGGAGGGAGGGAGGGAGCGAGGGAGGGAGGGGAGGGAGGGAGGGAGAGGGAGGAAGGAATGGGGAGGGGAGGGGAGGGAGGGATGGAGGGAAGGAATGCTGAGGGAGAGGGAGGAAGGGAGGGAGGGGAGGAATGCTGAGGGAGAGGGAGGAATGGAGTGAGGGAGGGAGGGAGGAATGCTGAGGGAGAGGGAGGAAGGGAGGGAGGGAGAGAGAGGGAGGAATAGAGAGAGTGAGGGAGGAAGGGATAGAGGGGAGAGGAGGGAAGGGGAGGGAAGGAGAGAGAGGGAGGGGAATGGGGGAGAGGAGAGAAATTTTGGAAGGGAGGGAAGGGGAGAGGGAGGGAGGAAGGGAGGGAGTCGAAGGAGGAAGGATAATAAGGAGGAGGAGGAAGAGGAGAACGAAAAAGGGGAGAAGAAGAAGAAGAATAGCAAGGGAGGGAGAGGGGGGGAGATAAAGGTATATTAGGAGACTGGAGAGGGGGGGTCAGGAAGAGGGGGTTGGTGGTGATGGGTGTAGGGGGGGGAGGGGGCGGCTGAGGGAAGGACAAGACGAAAAATTATTGCCTTGGAAACCTTCCCGTTACGATTGTATAACAGTGAGAAGAAGCAAATAAATGAATGAATGGAGAAATAGATAAATAAAATAAATAAAGAGAGAGAGTGAGAGAGAGAGAGAGAGAGAGAGAGAGAGAGAGAGAGAGAGAGAGAGAGAGAGAGAGAGAGAGAGAGAGAGAGAGAGAGAGAGAGAGAGAGAGAGAGAGAGAGAGAGATGGAGAGAGAGAGAGAGAGAGAGAGAGAGAGAGAGAGAGAGAGAGAGAGAGAGAGAGAGAAAGACACACATCTTTCCGTCCTCTTAACTTACCTTTAGCCTTGACATCGAAAGTACACCCCCCCCCCCCCGCCAAAACAGAAAAAGAAAATGAAAAAAAAAATCACCCACACACACATCCTTCCTCCCCCCCCCCCCATACATACACACCCTACCGTACCCTGCTCTCCCCCTCCCCCCACCCCCTCCGTGTACGTGGCCTGAGTGCTCGATCACCTCTTCCTCTTCCTCTCCCTTTCCCTCTCCCTCTTCCTCTTCTTCTTCCTCTTCCTCCTCCTCTCCTTCCTCTTCCTCTTCCTCCTCCTCTCTCTCTTCCTCTTCCTCTTCCTCTTCCTCTTCCTCTTCCTCTTCCTCTTCCTCTTCCTCTCACTCTCCCTCCCCCTCTTCTTCTTCCTCTTCCTCTTCCTCTCCTTCTCCCTTTCCCTATCCCTTTCCCTCTTCCTCTTCCTCTTCCTCTTCCTCTTCCTCTTCTTCTTCCTCTTCCTCTCCCTCTCCCTCTCCCTTTCCCTCTTTCTCTTTCTCTTCCTCTCCCTCTCCCTCATCCTCTTCCTCTCCCTCTCCTTCTCCCTCTCCCTCTCCCTCTCCCTCTCCCTCTCCCTCTCCCTCTTTTTCTTCCTCTCCCTCTCCCTCTCCCTCTCTCTCTCCCTCTCTCTCTCCCTCTCCCTCCTCCTCCTACTACCACAAATACTACAAATAATACCTCCCTCCATCCTTTTTCTCCTTCTCCCTCTCCTTCCATTTTACTCTTTTCTGTATCTAAATAATAAAAAAGATAAATGAATAAACAAGACTTTATCATAAAAAAATAAATAAATAAAAAACAGAGAATAAGGAAAATTACTCCCTGGCCAAAAGCCGTT
>BOPN01001906.1:103690-108690 GCA_017312705.2 Penaeus japonicus
TCTCCTTCTATCCTTCTCCCTCCTCTTCTCTTTCTCTTTTCTTCCTCCTCCCTCCTATCCATTCCCATCCTCCCCCTCCCTTTCCTTCTCATTCCTTCCCTCCCTCTCCTTCTCTTTCCTTCCCTCCCTTCCCCTCCCTCTCCTTCTCTCCCTCTCCCTCCTCTTCTCTTTCTCTTTTCTTCCTCCCTCCCTCCTATCCCTTCCCTCCTCCCTCCCTTCTTCTCTTTCTCTTTTCTTCCTCCCTCCCTCCTATCCCCTCCCCCTCCCCCTCTCCCTCCCTCCCTCCCCCTCCCTTTTTCTTACATACTCCTGTTGGTATTTCACTACTTTGTAAGTAAAAATACGAGGCATGTATTTTCGTGGTGTTTTTTTTATGTTTTTGTTACGTTTCTTGTTATTGCTTTTTTTCATCCATGGTGGGTACGTTTCTGTAGCCTTTAGTAGTCCGTTGCATGATTATGCATGATAGTCTTCTATCTAGGATAGTTTGCATGACGTTATGTTGCGTGCTTGAGGTATTCCGTGGTTGTTCTTTCGCGTGTGTGGTTTCTCCTTTACCCTTACCCTGCCCTCCCCCCACCCACCCACCCCCGTCCCTACCCTCCCTGATTACTGCCTCTTACTCCATTACCCATATTCCCTATCCCCCCCCTCATCCCTTACCCCCCCACCCCCCCACCTCTGATTCTATTCCCTGACTTTTTTATCCTCTATACTTTAACCTAATTCTCCTTTACTTTTTGTGGGGTTCAGTGTGTGTGTGTGTGTGTGTGTGTGTGTGTGTGTGTGTGTGTGTGTGTGTGTGTGTGTGTGTGTGTGTGTGTGTGTGTGTGTGTGTGTGTGTGTGTGTGTGTGTGTGTGTGTGTGTGTGTGTGTGTGTGTGTGTGTATGTGTGTGTGTGTGTGTGTGTGTGCGTGTCTGCGATATCCACCTACTTACACAGATAGATAAACATAATAAGACACAAAATTATTTATAAAACTTGATTAAAACAAAGAGATAAAAAATAAAACAAAGACACAAACACCAAAAAAACAACAGACAAACATCTCAACAAGACAGAGAAAGATTACAACAAGAATAACAACAACCAAATAAATAAAAAACAAGGAAACAAAAACAAAACACACAAGTAAAGCTATCCCATTCCGCTACAGTGATGATCAACGCACTTGAGGAAGTCTCCGTGAGAAAACAGCTGATGGTGCTTTGTGCTTGGGCGGAAGGGATCTCGGGAGGGAGAAGGAGAGGGAAGAGAGGGAGAAGGAAAAGGAAAGGGAGAAGGGGAAGGAGACGGAGGAAAGGGAGATGGAAAAGAAGGAGAAGGAGAAGAGGGAGAAGAAGAAGGAGGAAAATGAGAGGGAGAGGAAGTGAGAGGGAGAAGAAGAAGAAGAAGAAGGAAAAGGAGGAGAGGGAGAAGGAAAAGGAGAGGGAGAGGAAAAAGGAAAAGGAGGAGAGGGAGAGGAAGTGAGAGGGAGAAGCAGAGGGAGAAGGAGAAGAAGGAGAGGAAGAAGGAGGAGAGGGAGGGGAAGTGAGAGGGAGGGGAAGTGAGAGTGAGAAGGAGAAGGAAGAGAGGGAGAAGACGAAGGAGGAGAGGGAGGGGAAGTGAGAGGGAGAAGAAGTGAGAGGGAGGGAAAGTGAGAGGGAGGGGAAGGGAGAGGGAGAAGGAGAAGGAGGAGAGGGAGAAGAAGAAGGAGGAGAGGGAGAAGGAGAAGGAGGAGAGGGAGAAGAAGGAAAATGAGAGGGAGAGGGAGAAGGAGGAGAGGGAGAAGGAGAAGGGAAAGGAGGAGAGGGAGAAGGAGAAGGAGAGGGAGAAGAAGAAGGAGGAGAGGGAGAAGGAAAAGGAGAGGAAGTGAGAGGGAGAAGGAGAGGGAGAAGGAGAAGGAGGAGAGGGAGAAGAAGAAGGGGGAGGGGGAGAGGAAGTGAGAGGGAGAAGGAGGAGAGAGAGAAGGAAAAGGAGAGGGAGAGGAAGTGAGAGGCAGAAGGAGGAGAGGGAGGGGAAGTGAGAGGGAGAAGAAGAAGGAGGAGAGGGAGAAGAAGTGAGAGGGAGAGGAAGTGAGAGCGGGAAGGAGAGGGAGAAGGAAAAAGAGGAGAGGGAGAGGAAGTGAGAGAGAGAAGGAGAAGGAAAGGGAGAGGGAGAAGGAGAAGGAGAGGGAGAAAGAGAAGGAGAAGGAGACGGAGGAAAGGGAGAAGGAAAAGAAGGAGAAGGAAAAGGAGAGGGAGAATGAGAGGGAGAGGAAGTGAGAGGGAGAAGGAGGAGAGGGAGAGGGAGAGGAAGTGAGAGCGAGAAGGAGAAGGAGAAGGAGGAGGAAAAGGAGAAAGAGAGGAAGTGAAAGCGAGGAGAGGGAGAAGGAGAAGGAGTAGAGGGAGAAGGAGAGGGAGAAGGAGGGGGAGAAGGAGAAGGAGGAGAGGGAAAAGGAAAAGGAGATGGAGAGGAAGTGAGAGGGAGAAGGAGAAGAAGGAGAGGGAGAAGGAAAAGGAGTGGGAGAGGAAGTGAGAGGGAGAAGGAGAAGGAGGAGAGGGAGAAGGAAAAGGAGAGGGAGAAGAAGGAGGAGAGGGAGAGGAAGTGAGAGGGAAAAGGAGAAGGAAGAGAGAGAGAAGGAAAAGGAGAGGGAGAGGAAGTGAGAGCGAGAAGGAGAAGAAGGAGAGGGAGAAGAAGCATGAGGAGAGGGAGAGGAAGTGAGAGCGAGAAGGAGAAAGAGGAGAGGGAGAAGGAGAAGGAGGAGAGGGAGAAGGAAAAAGAGAGGGATGGGAAGTGAGAGGGAGAAGGAGGGGTCGGAGAAGGAGAAGGGGGAGAGGGAGAGGAAGTGAGAGGGAGAAGGAGAAAGAGGAGAGGGATAAGGAAAAGGAGAGGGGGGGAAGGAGGAGGAAAAGTGAGAGGGAAAAGGAGAAGGAGAAAGAGAGGGAGAGGAAGTGAGAAGGAGAAGGAGAGGGAGAAGAAGTGAGAGCGAGAAGAAGAAGGAAAAGGAGAGGGAGAGAAAGGAGAAGGAGAAGGAGAGGGAGAGGAAGTGAGAGCGAGAAGGAGAAGAGAAGAGGGATAAGAAAAGGAGAGGGAGGGGAGGGAGGAGGAAAAGGAGGGAGAGAGGAAGTGAGAGGGAGAAGGAGATGCAAGAGGGAGAGGGAGAGGTAGAAGGAACAGAGGAAGAATGAGGTAGAAAGAGAAAGAGAGGGAGATATAGATAGGATGGGAGAAGGAGAAAGAGAAGTGAGAGGGAGAATGAGAAGGTGAGAATGGAATAATAGAAGAAGATGGAAAGGATAAGAACAAGAAAAAAACATTGCAATGAAAGACGAATGATAGTGAAAAAAGCGAAATACAGCGAAAAAAATGATAATAACATCCCAGTGTAAGAAACAAGAAAAAACAAATAACAAAACGAAACACAAGGAGGCTGTTGTTGCCAGCGGACAAACAAACAAACAAACAAACAAACGCATATACACGAAGGACAAAAACATGATGAATGAAACATCAGGATACAAGACGTGGGAGTTGAGAAGGGGGGGAGGGGGAGGAAGAGGAGGGGGAGGGGGAGGAGGAGGAGGAGGAGGAGGAGGAGGAGGAGGAGGAGGAGGAGGAGGAGGAGGAGGAGGATGGGGGAAGAAGGGGAGGATGGGGGAGGAGGGGGAGGATGGGGGAAGAAGGGGAGGATGGGGGTAGAGGGGGATGGAGAAGGAGGAGGAGGAGAAAGAAGAAGAGGGAGAGGATGGGGGAAGAGGAGGAGGAGAAGGAGGGGGAGGGAGGGAGGGAGGGAGGGAGGAGGGAGGGGATGGGGGAGGAGGGAGAGGATGGGGGAAGAGGGGGAGGATGGGGGAAGAGGGGGAGGAGGAGGAGGAGGGGGAAGGAGGAGTAGGAGGAAAAGGAGGTCGTGGTGTAGATGGTGGACCGAGAAAGGAGGAGGAGGAGGAGGGTGGGGGAGAGAAGAGGAGAAGAAGAAGAGGAGGGAGAGACGTAGAGAGGAGAAAGCTAGGGAGAGGAATGAAGAAGAGGAAGGAGGAAAAGGAGGATAGGTTAGGAGGAGGAAGTGGTAGGGAAGAGGAGAGAGGAATGGGCGAGGAGGAGAAGTAGAACGTGGGGATAAGGGGAGAGGAAGGGAGAGGAGAGAGAGATGCGAAGGGGAAGAGGAATCAAAGGAAAGGAGATATAGTAGGTGGGAAACAGAGAAGAGGAAGGGGAGAAGGAGAGAAAGAGGGGGAGAGGAGGGAAAGAAGAATTAGTAGGAGGGAAACAGGGGGGAGGAGGGGGAGAAGAAGTAGGGAAGTGGGTAAGAAAAGAAGGGAGTGAGGATAAGAGGAGAGAGAAAGGAAGAGGAGGAAAAGGAGAAGGGAGAGAAAGGGAGGGAGTGAGGATAAGAGGAGAGAGAAAGGGAGAGGAGGAAGAGGAGAAGGGAGAGAAAGGGAGAGGAGGTGGGGAAGAGAGGAGAGGAGGGGAGAGATGAAGAGGATGGAGGTAGGGAGGAAAGAAAGGGCACAGGAAAAGAAAAGGATGAAGAAAAGGTTCCTGCAATCATGGGATGAAAGCTAAAGGGAAGAAAGAGGAATAAAAAAGCAGAAAAATAAGGAAGAAAAATAAAGAAAGAAAGAGATAATGCAGAGAAGCAGAAAAGGCGGATGTGGAGAGAGAAATGGAGTGAGAGAACATGTACCGGCAGCTCTCATAATTTTTTTTTTCTTTTTTCCTAAGCAAGCGAGCCAAAGACAAAATAAGGATGACAAAAGGTTGAGAAAATAAGAAAAAGGGAGAGAGCAAGAGAGAGAGAGAGAGAGAGAGAGAGAGAGAGAGAGAGAGAGAGAGAGAGAGAGAGAGAGAGAGAGAGAGAGAGAGAGAGAGAGAGAGAAAGGGAGAGAGAGAGAGAGAGAGAGAGAAAGAGAGAAAGAGAGAAAGAAAGAAAGAGAGAAAACCTTCAGAAAATAACAAACAAACTCACAAAAACAACCGAACAAAGAAACAACAACTATCAAAAATCCCGACCAAAAATCAACGAAAAAAAAACAAAAAA
>BOPN01001906.1:138690-141190 GCA_017312705.2 Penaeus japonicus
TCCCCCATCCCACTCCCACTCCCACTTCCACTCCCTCCTCCTCTCCCAGTAAAGCAACAAGGCCAGGGCTCGTGTTAGCTGAGGGATCTCAGTCCTCTTGAATATGCATATACGTTGCTCTCGTCCCACGTCAGACATTTCAGTGGGATGTTCGACGGCGGTGGATGCTGCAGTCACGTTATCTCAGAGGGGAAGAGGGGAAGAGAGAGAGAGAGAGAGGAAGGATAGAAAAAAAAGAAAAGAAAATAGGGGAATGATAGCTTGTTGGATGTTTTGTTTTGGTTTGTTTTCGGTGTTTATGTTGTGGTTCGATTTTTTTTTTTTTTCTTTCTCTCTCTCTCTCTCTCTCAATTTCATTTTTTCCTAACAATCTGTATGTCTGTTACCTATCTATATGTATGTATGTGTATATATGTGTGTGTGTGTGTGTGTGTGTGTATGTGTATGTGTGTGTGTATGTGTATGTGTATGTGTATGTACAGTATGTGTGTGTATATGTGTATATGTATGTATGTGTATGTGTATGTGTGTGTTTATAAATATGTATATATATATATATATATATATATATATATATAATATTTTCAGCCAAAAATTAAAGGCAGACCCTTGTCAGCGGACGCCGCGTCACGTCTGACAGAGTAAAAGAAAAGGATTTTTTTTCATTTTTCACAGTCCGTCGCAGTTGACTATCACGTATGCAAAGTAACCTGCCTTGCGCATGAATAACGGCCGAATATGTTGCCTTCTTAGCATTTCTCTTTTCCTTCTCCTCCTTCGTTTTCTATGTGTGTGTATATGTATATATATATATATATATATATATATACATATATATATATATGGAGAGAGAGAGAGAGAGAGAGAGAAAGATAGATATGTAAATGTATATATATATGTATATATGTAAATATGTATGTATATAATGGCAAAACGCTCGTGTTTAATGGATTGTTATATCATCATAACTACAATAATAATCAGTATCATTGTTATTATCTTCACCATTATTACCATCATCTATTACTGTTACTATTATTACTTCTAGTATCACTATCATAATCATTATTATCATTACCACCATTATCATTATTTGTAACCGTAACATCTTTATGAACACTATCACTATCATTTTTTTCTGAATCACCATCACCATCATCATCATAATCATCATCTCAAACCACCGGTAACTTTCCCTTTAAGATTCATCATTAGAACGTAAATCAGTTTGTTCTTAATATTCTTACTGTGTCAAATCCACCCATTTATATTCCACTGATTTGCTAATAATATTTCGACGTTTAAAAAAAACAATAAACAGACAGAAAACGAATGAAACAGAATCCGCCTGATTCGAAAAAGTGAAACACCGAGTCTTTTCTAGTAACAAAATGCCAAAATCTTGCACACGTTTTGATTTTACATGTTGATATTTACGCACCCGGAAGGTTTATATAAGTACAAGTTCTTCCATGCATCATATATATACATACATAATCAACGCAATGAATACCAGATATAGAAGAAAAAAATCCGAACGAATCCGAAGCCGCTTCGAAACTAGTCGCGCTACTATTCGCACTGCGCGATACCTAAAAGATACCAAACAAACTTTCCCAATAAATACCAAGCCACCAACAGCTTTCCCTTTAAGATTCATCATTAAAATAAAGGCGATACAATCTTAGAGGCAAGAGGGGAGCCTGACCATTCATTCAGCTGCACTGAGCTTTGTTGATTGCAACGAGTAATCCCCTTGTTATTCGTACAACTGGTTCTAAGTCGATTGATTGTGTGGTTAAACTTGAGATGTCTTAATGGCCGTTTTGTTGTTGATTTTGTTGTTGCTTTTGTTTTTTGGTTTTGTTTTTTTGTTTTTCGTTTTAGTGAGAGGATGAAATCGAGTTGTTTTATTGCGTGTTTGGGTGTTTGTTGAAATGCCTTGTTCTTTTCTTCTGATTTTTTTCTTTTCTTTTCTCTTCTCTTCTCTTCTCTTCTCTTCTCCTCTTTTCTCTTCTCTTCTCTTCTCTCCTCTCTTCTCCTCTTATCTCCTCTCTTCTCCTCTTCTCTTATCTCCTGTCCTCTTCTCTCCTCTCCTCTCTTTTCTCTTTTCCCTTTTCCTCTCCTCTCTTCTCTCTCTTCTTTCGTTTCATTTCTCTTCCATCATTAAATCTTACGTATCTTTCTTGTCCTCTTCCATCTTTAGCTGTTGTTTTCTTTCATCTCTCTGTCTCCCCTTCCCTTCCCTTTTGGTATTTCGTCTATTGATGTAGTGCGGTGACGCGGCGACTCTGCTCTCCTTTTGGGTTAAATATATCAACCGCATAACCTAGAACCCTAGATGTTGTATGTGTATGTGTTTTGTTGTTGTTTTTGTTGCTATTATCATTGTTATTATTATTATTATTGTTATTATTATTATTATTATTTTTTTTTTTTTTTTTCAGAGGAATAGGCAGAAGGATTAAAGACTAAGAGTATGTCATCAACTACTCAAATG
>BOPN01001906.1:151190-156190 GCA_017312705.2 Penaeus japonicus
GTTAGGCAGTCAGTCAGTAGGTGAGGGAGGGAGGAAGGGAGGAAATGAGTCAGTCAGTTAGTCAGTCAGTCAGCTGGTGTGAGGGAGGGAGTCAGTTAGTCATTCAGTAGGTGAGGGAGGGAGGGAGTCAGTTAGTCAGTCAGTAGGTGAGGGAGGGAGAAAGGGGGGGAAGTGAGTCAGTTGGTCAGTCAGTAGGTGAGGGAGGGAGGGAGTCAGTTAGTCAGTCAGTTAGTGAGGGAGGGAGTCAGTTAGTCAGTCAGTTAGTGAGGGAGGGATTCAGTTAGTCAGTCAGTAGGTGAGGGAGGGAGAAAGGGGGGGAAGTGAGTCAGTTGGTCAGTCAGTAGGTGAGGGAGGGAGGGAGTCAGTTAGTCAGTCAGTAGGTGAGGGAGGAAGGGAGGGGGGGAAGTGAGTCAGTTGGTCAGTCAGTAGGTGAGGGAGGGAGGGAGGGAGTCAGTTATTCAGTCAGTAGGTGAGAGAGGGAGGGAGTCAGTTAGTCAGTCAGTTAGTGAGTCAGTAGGTGAGGGAGGGAGAGAGGGAGTCAGTTAGTCATTCAGTAGGTGAGGGAGGGAGAGAGGGAGTCACTCAGTCAGTTAGCCAGCCAGCCAGTTAGTCAGTCAGCCAGCCAGTCAGTCACTAGATGGGTGAGTGAGTGAGTGAGGGAGTGACTTGAGTGAGCGAGTGAGCGAACGAGCAAGCGAGTGAGATAGAGAGAGAGAGAGAGACATATCTTTACGACAAAGGCAGTAAACATTCTTTAAAAATTAAGAATCCCTTTGAACGTCTGCAATCATTGCATCATGTTGCTCTTGGCTAATGTACGGTCTGGCGCTCATAAATCAAAGGGAGGAAAAGAAGGCGAGGTGTGTGTAGGGGGGGGGAGAGGGAAAGAATGGGAAGGGAGAAGGAGGAGAGGGAGAGGGAGAGGGAGAGGGAGAGGGAGAGGGAGAAGGAGGAGAGGGAGAGGGAGAGAGAGAGAGGGAGAGGGGAGGGAGAGGGGGAGGGAGAAGGAGGAGAGGGAGAGGGGGAGGGAGAGGGAGAGGGAAGAGAGAGAGAGAGAGAGAGGAAGGGAGAGGGAGAGGGAGAGGGTGAGGGTGAGGGAGAGGGAGAGAGGGAAGGGAGAGGGAGAGGGAATGGAGAGAGAGGGAGAGGGAGAGGGAGAGGGAGAGGGAGAGGGGGAGGGAGAGGGAGAGGGAGAGGGTGAGGGTGAGTGAGAGGGAGAGGGAGAGAGAGAGAGAGAGAGAGAGAGAGAGAGAGAGAGAGAGAGAGAGAGAGAGAGAGAGAGAGAGAGAGAGAGAGAGAGAGAGAGAGAGAGAGACAAACAACTTTGAAAAATATATACACGGATAGATAGATGGACAGAAATCTAGACAGATCGCTTAAGCCTTCTTTTTTTAAAAATGGAAAAGGAAAATAACAAGAAAAAAAAACACGAAAGAGAAGAAGCAGAGGGCCAATAATAGGCACTAAAAAGGGGGGGGATGGCGACCTTCAGTGCCAGAGAGAGGGTCAATGGCACAACAATAAGGACGGCCTGGCACCACCTGGCACCTCACTCACTCACTCTCTCTCTCTCTCTCTCTCTCTCTCTCTCTCTCTCTCTCTCTCTCTCTCTCTCTCTCTCTCTCTCTCTCTCTCTCGCTCTCTCTCTCTCTCTCTGTTCTCTTTATCGGCATTTCCCCCTCTTTCTCTTTGTTTCTCTCTCTTACTTCCCTACTCTTTCTCTCTCTCCTCGTTATATTTCTCTTGCATTCCTTCTCTGCCTACCTTTCTCTCTCCCACTCTTATTTTCATTTTCATTCTCTCTCTCCCTTTCCCTCTCCCTCTCCCTCTCCCTCTCCCTCTCCCTCTCCCTCTCACTCTCCCTCTCCCTCTCCCTCTCATTCTCCCTCTCCCTTTCCCTCTCCCTCTCCCTCTCCCTCTCCCTCTCATTCTCCCTCTCCCTTTCCCTCTCCCTCTCCCTCTCCCTCCCCTCTCCCTTGCATTTTCTCTGCTGTTCTTTTGTTTTGTTTTGTTTTTCTTGCTATTGATCTACTGATCTTTTATACTCTATCTCTTTCTTTTTCTTTCACTCACTCACTCACTCACTGTGTGTTTGTGTTTATGTGTGTGTGTGTGTGTGTGTGTGTGTGTGTGTGTGTGTTTGGGTTTGGGTTTGGGTTTGTGTTGTGTGTGTGCGTGTGTGTGTGTATGTGTGTGTGTGTTTGTGTGTGTGTTTGTGTTTGTGTTTGTGTTTGTGTTTGTGTGTGTGTGTGTGTGTGTGTGTGTGTGTGTTCGCATTTGCGTGCAGGCCCCCGTACCTGCTTTAAGCTCTTTGCTAGCAAATGCAAAAAGAGAAAAAGAGCAGATATAATAACAGAAAACAAAAACGTGTTAAGAGAATGTTGTAGAAAGACAAAAAAAAAGACACAGAGTTGAAATAAAAATGAGAGATAGAGATAAACGGAGAGACAAAACGAGAAAAGAAAGTCAGAGAGGAGAGGCAAAGAGAGCGAGACAGTCTGCCTCAGTCAGCCCTGAAGCTCACTCACTATGGCCGCGTTCCTGGTTTCTATGGCAACGGTGACGCCATGCGGTAAGACGCTTTACACCGTGTCGCAAAAAAATAGTAATGAGAGAAGAGGAGGGAGAGAGGGAGTGGGAGAGAGGGAGGGAGGGAGAGGGAAAGGGAGAGGGAGAGGGAGAGGGAGAGAGGGAGAGGGAGAGGGAGAGAGAGAGGGAGAGAGAGGGAGAGGGAGAGGGAGAGAGGCAGAGGGAGAGGGAGGGAGAGAGGGAAAGGGAGAGGGAGAGAGGCAGATAGGCAGAGGGAGGGAGGGAGGGAGGGAGGGAGAGAGAGAGAGAGAGAGAAAGAGAGAGAGAGAGAGACAGAGACAGAGACAGAAAAAAGACAGACACAGAGACAGAGAGAAAGAAAGAGAGAGAGAGAGAGAGAGAAACAGAGACAGAAAAAGACCGAGAGAAAGAGACCGAGAGAGAGAGAAAGAGAAACCAACCCACGAGACCACTCTCCGCATCCTTCAAGATCTCGGACAGAAGGAGAAAAGTAAACACCGTGATCGGGTGGCCATTTTCTCGGCCGCAGGAGTTGCCCGGAATCAATATTTATTTATTCATTTGTTTGTATTGCAATTGCTATACGTTCTCGTGCTCGGGTCACGTGTTTCTCCCAGTTCTATCTTCTTTGTCCCTTTGTTCATTCTTCTTTCCCTTTTCTTTCTTCTTTCTCTCTTTTCTTCTTCTTCTTCGTCTTCTTTCTTAATCTCTTCTTCTCCTCCCCTGTCCCTTTCCCTAATACTTTCTTTCTTTCTTCCTTCCTTACTTCTTCTTCTTCCACTAACCCATTCTTCTTCTCTTCTTCTTCCTTCTTCTCCTCTATATCTCTTCCCCTGCCCCTCTCTCTTTCTTTCACCCCTCCTCTCCCCCACTCTTGCCCCTTCCCCCTGTCCTCCTTTTTCTCCTCTTTCCCCTTCCCCTCCTCCCTCCCCTCCTCTTTCCTCCCTCCTGCCCCCTTCCATATAACTTTTACATACATACTATTTGCTCCCTCCCTTCCACTTCCCCTCCTCTCCTCCTTCCCTCTCACCAGCATCGTCAATTCACTGCACGGCCGCCCTTCCCTCCCCTACTCTATTCCCGTGCAGTCCCATACCCTGCTGCTATCCCACCACTCTCCCTTTCTTCTTGTTTTAACCACACTAACCTGTTCAGCCCCTAGTCCCTTTCTTATCCCCTTCCCAGCCACCCCCCTCCCCTCTCCTCTCCTCCCCCTCATTCACAAGCACCGAAGCAACAACAAGGAGAAGTTGCGTGAACGTGTCCGTGTGTGCGTGTGCGTGTGTGCGTGCGTGTGCGTGCGTGTGTGTCGAATCAGTCCATCCAGACTCAAAATATCTCATCGCGAATTCTTGAATGACCTCTCGAGCGGTGGAGAGCTGACACAAACGACCGCTGGAGTGGTGGAGTCGTGGTTGTTTGGTTGTTGTGGTTGTGGTGGTTGGGGGTTGTGGTGGTTGGTTGTGGTTGGGTGGCTGAGGGGTATTGGTGGTTGTGGTTGTTGTGGTGGTGTGTGAGTGGATATGGTGGCTGAGGGGTATTGGTGGTTGTTGTGGTTGGTTGGTTGTGGTTGTGAGGGTGGTTGGTTATTGTGGTTATGGTGGTTGGTTCTGAGATGGTTGTTATGGTGGAGTCGTGGTTGTTGTGGTTGTGAGAGTGGTTGTTATGGTGGTGGTTGTGGTTGGTGGTTGGTTGTTGTGGTTGTGGTTGATATGGTGGTTGGTTGTGGTGGTTGTTGTGGTTGTGAGGGTGGTTGGTTATTGTGGTTGTGAAGGTGGTTGTTGTGGTTGTGAGGGTGGATATGGTGGTTGATTGTAGTGGTTTTGTGGTTGTGAGGGTGGTTGTGGTTGTGAGGGTGGTTGTTGTGGTGGTTGGTTGTGATGGTTGTTGTGGTTGTGAGTGTGTTTATGGTGGTTGTTGTGGTGGTTGGTTGCGGACAGAGGTGGTGCTTGTGGTTGTGAGGGTGTTTATGGTGGTTGATGATGGTGGTTAGTGGTTGGTGATAGTCGTAACGTGTGGTTGTGCATGTGTGTGTGGACATAGGCGTGGACGTGAGCGTGGGCGTGAGTATATGCGTGTACTAAATACATAAACTACACAGCAACACAGACCCAAGCTGCAATACCACAACAGATCCTCCCAATAAACTCTAGAACTTTCCCCAATTCCTCCACATAAACAACCACAAGTTCTCTATTACAACTTCCCTTTGTGTTAAGTATATATAATACATCACATTATCAAAAAATGTCTATTGCATTTTCCGTTGCTATTGCAAACTCACTGGATTGGTCTTATCTATCCCTGCATTAAGAGGTAATGGATAACATACATACATACACACATACATACATACGAACATGTGTACATTATTTATGTGTACACAGCATGAACATTTGACTATGTAAACAAAAGTATCAATACATGTCCATAACATCATACACAAAATA
>BOPN01001906.1:168690-176190 GCA_017312705.2 Penaeus japonicus
TCTCTCTCTCTCTCTCTCTCTCTCTCTCTCTCTCTCTCTCTCTCTCTCTCTCTCTCTCTCACTCTCTCTCTCTCTCTCCCTCTCTCTTTCTCTCTCTCTCTCTCTCTCTCTCTCTCTCTCTCTCTCTCTCTCTCTCTCTCTCTCTCTCTCTCTCTCTCTCTCTCTCTCTCTCTCTCTCTCTCTCTCTCTCTCTCTCTCTCTCTCTCTCTCTCTCTCTCTCTCTCTCTCTCTCTCTCTTTAGCAAGCAAGTGATAATCACACAATTCCCAGATAAGTATAATTCAATACCATGACTTAATTCAAGTCTGTTAGCTCAGGCCATAAACCTATTCTGATAGACTAGTTTACGGAATTTTACATTATCTGTTACCGGAATAGTTATCATTATCATTACCGTTGTTGTTATCATTATTACTACTGATTTTTGTTGTCGTTCTTATCATGTTGTCATTATCACTTAATTTGTTTGTTTGTTTTCTCTGATATATAGTTCTTCTCTATATATCTTACGGAATATTATGACACAGGAAAGAACAGGGTTAGGCAGAGTGACAGTATGTAAAGGGAGCCATTGTGAAATCTGCCAGTGTTGATACACGATGTAAAATAGTGTTTGGGAGTCTGCCAGGGGAGGTGATGAGGTGTGTGACACAGCTTTATATAATGTTTACCTTTTTTTTCTTTTTTTTGACGCCATTGTAGTTTTTGGTGAGGGGGGTGAAATTGCCTCGGGTTTCGGTCATTTGTTTTGTTGATCTTTCGGCTGTTCTTTGTTTTGTGTTTGTTTGAATGTTTGTTTTTTTGTGTTTGGGTTTTCTTTTAGTATTTATACACGAACGCTTATGAAATTCCGTAGATAGATAGACGGATAGATAGGTAGAGAGGTAATTATATAGACAGGTAGGTTTAAGATAGAAAGGTAGACAAATAGATAGATAGATATAGACAGATAAATAGATGTATATAGGCAGATAGATAGATATAGACAGAGAGGTAGATATAGATGACATATAGATAGATATAGATAGACAGATAGATAGATATAGATAGACAGATAGATAGGTATAGATAGACAGATAGATATATATAGATAGACAGATAGATAGATATAGATAGACAGATAGATAGATATAGATAGATAGATATAGATAGACAGATATATAGATATATATATAGACAGATAGATAGATATAGATAGACAGATAGATAGATATAGATAGACAGATAGATAGGTATAGATAGACAGATAGATAGATATAGATAGACAGATAGATAGATATAGATAGACAGATAGATAGATATAGATAGATAGATATAGATAGACAGATATATAGATATATATATAGACAGATAGATAGATATAGATAGACAGATAGATAGATATAGATAGACAGATAGATAGGTATAGATAGACAGATAGATAGATATAGATAGACAGATAGATAGATATAGATAGACAGATAGATAGGTATAGATAGACAGATAGATAGATATAGATAGACAGATAGATAGATATAGATAGATTGATAGATAGATATAGATAGACAGATAAATAGATATAGACAGATAGTTAGATATAGATAGACAGATATGTATATATAGAAAGACAGATAGAAGCAGATAGATAAATAGCCACACACATTGCAACAATAACTACAACCACAACAGGAACACTCCTTTCTAAATTCCTTTTGTGATAGAGGAAGAGTTCCGAGTTCCCGATCCCACAAATATCAAGAGCAAGAGCATTCGATCCTCTTGCTCCAATTGTCAGTTTTATCTCATCTGAGCTTCTTTACCGTGCGTTTCCTCCTCTTATACTTTATGCTGGGTCGGGTCTTCTAAAAAAAAAATAATAATAAAAAAAAAAAATAAAAGACGTTTTAAGCAGATATTTTGCGACGAGGATGGGGGGATGGGAGGGAAAGAGAGGGGTAGGGAGGGGTAGGGAGGGGTAAGGAGGTAGGGATAGGGAACTAGGGGAAAATAAATGTTTTAAGCAGATATTTTGCGTAGAGGACGGGGTGGGGGGGGGATGGGGGGATGGGAGGGAAAGAGAGGGGTAGGGAGGGGTAAGGAGGTAGGGAGAGGGAACTAGGGGAAAATAAATGTTTTAAGCAGATATTTTGCGAAGAGGATGGGGGGATGGGGGGATAGGAGGGAAAGAGAGGGGTAGGGAGGTAGGGAGAGGGAACTAGGGGAAAATAAATGTTTTAAGCAGATATTTTGCGTAGAGGACGGGGGGATGGGAGGGGTAGGGAGGTAGGGAGAGGGAACTAGGGATAGGCGATGGGGGGGTAGGGATAGATATTGTGGGGGAAGGGGGAGGGGAGAGGGAGGAGTAATATACGGATATAAAAGGGGGTTGAATATAAAAGATAGGTCAAGGGGAGGAGGGAGGTATAAAGGGAGAAGGGGGGGGGCCTGAAAGAGTTGAGGGCAAGCCAGAGATGAAGGGAGAAAGAGGGGAGGAAAAGAGAGGGTAATAATCTGTGCTTGAATTATGAGGCAGGAACAAAGCATTCTTTTCTTTCTCCACCGCAGGGTTATGAGCATCATCAGTTTTATCTATGTTTATGTATCTATTTATCTCTCTCTCTCAATATTTCTCAATCTCTCTCTCTCTCTTAATATTTCTCAATTTCTCTCTCTCTCTTTCTCTTCTCTCTTTCTCAATCTCTCTCTCTCTCTTTCTCTCTCTCAATATTTCTCAATCTCTCTCTCTCTCTCTCTCTCTCTCTCTCTCTCTCTCTCTCTCTCTCTCTCTCTCTCTCTCTCTCTCTCTCTCTCTCTCTCTCTCTTACTCTCTCTCTCTTACTCTCTCTCTCTCTCTCTCTCTCTCTCTCTCTCTCTCTCTCTCTCTCTCTCTCTCTCTCTCTCTCTCTCTCTGTCTCTCTCTCTCTCTCTCTCTCTCTCTCTCTCTCTCTCTCTCTCTCTCTCTCTCTCTCTCTCTCTCTCTCTCTCTCTCTCTCTCTCTCTTCTCTCTCTCTCTCTCTCTCTCTCTCTCTCTCTCTCTCTCTCTCTCTCTCTCTCTCTCTCTCTCTCTCTCTCTCTCTCTCTCTCTCTCTCTCTCTCTCTCTCTCTCTCTCTCTCTCTCTCTCTATCTATCTATCTATCTATCTATCTATCTCTTCTCTCTCTTTCTTTCTCTTTCTCTGTCTATCTATCAATCTATCTATTTATCTATCAATCTACTGTATCTCTACCAACCGACCGACCTTATGATGATTATCTAATGTGTTTATCAATGATACCAAATACACCAACATACAAATATTACATAAACACAAACTCTAGTTATAAGGCACTCCTTATGCCTCTCGTGAACCAAGAGTCAGGTCAGGTCAGGTCAACTTTGATAGACGAGTCATTCACAAATAGTTGCCTCCCCAATTATATTGACCCTCAAAAAAGCTGAATACCTTTGATTACCATGCCCTCCCATTCCAGACTACCTTCCCACGTAACCACTGTACTGGGAAATGCTAATGGGAAAAAACTTCCATATAACCGGGATGTGTAGTACATACATACAAGACTGGGATCGTCTGCTCTGCCACTGACACCTGATTCTCCGCCTGTTTACACGTGTTCTAATAGTGTTTTATTATTGTGATCATTATGCTGGAGTGTATGTTATATCTCGTGTAGCGTGCCATAACGTGAGGCTATTTGCGTTATGGAATAATGCTTGTGTCTGGCATCACATGCTTATTTTGTTTGGGTTGTTAGTTTCAACATACTAAGACACCCATCACAGATCTCTCTCTCTCTCTTTTTCTCTTTCTCTCTCTCTATTTCTCTCTCTTTCTCTCTCTCTCTCTCTCTCTCTCTCTCTCTCTCTCTCTCTCTCTCTCTCTCTCTCTCTCTCTCTCTCTCTCTCTCTCTCTCTCTCTCTCTCTCTCTCTCTCTCTCTCTCTCTCTCTCTATCTATCTATCTTTCTGTCTATGTATGTATCTATCTATCTGTATATGTATCTATCTATCTATCTACCTATCTGTCTATCTGTCTGTCTGTATATCTATCAGTCTATCTATCTATATCTGTCTATCTATCTATCTATATCTGCATCTCTCTATCTATCTATCTTCTCTTAGCATCGCCTCTATTTCTTAACCCGAAAATATCCCGTTCTTTCACCACACCCATTTTTCTTATCTCACCCCCCCCCCTCTCTTCCACATCATCATCGTATCTCCCCACTTCCCCTCCCCCCTCCATGCCACCCCCTCCCCCCCTTTCCTCTGACACGCTATTAGTCTTCTTTGACGAAAAAATTAAATAATTTTATACAGCTGTATATACTTATTTTTGTTTCCTTTTTTATATTCATCATAATCATTATTATTACTTTTGTTTTTATCATTAATATTGTTGTTGCTTTCATTATTATTGTATTTGTTATCATTATCTGTTCGCGTAATAGTTATCATATTGTCGTTGTTATTATGTTATTATTATCACTTAATTTGTTTGTTTATTTTCTCTGATAAATAATTCTTCTCTATATATCTCACTTAATTTGTTTATTTTCTCAATCTGTTTATCTCTTTCGCAATTGACAGTGCACTTCATCTCAAAATATATGATGACCAGCAGTTGGCAACATCCCATCCTGCATTCCTCACTGTACGTATTGCAGATCCGCCGATGCAACCCCTGCAATATCTTCAGCCGGTACGATTTTCCTAGTTTCTCTCTTGCCCCCTTGCCCCCTTGCCCCCTTGCCCCCTTGCCCCTCCCCATATCTCCTCCCTTACCCTCACCAGTCTCTTTCCCCTCTTTCTTTTTCTTTCTCTCTCTCTTTCTTTCTCTTTCTCTCTCTCTTTCTTTCATTCCTTCCTTCTTCTGTCTTCCTCTCTTTCTTCGTCTTCCCCCACCTTTCCCCTTCTCCCTCTCTTATTCCTCTCCCTCTTTCTCTTCTTGTTCTTTGTCAGCACTCCCTCTCCCTCTCCACTCTTCCTCCCCTTCCTCTCATTTCCCTCCTTCCTTTCTCACCCTTCCCCCTTTTCCCTCTCCACTCATCTCCCTTTCTCTCTCTCCTTCTCTTCCTGCTCATCCTTCCCCCCTCTCTTCATGTCTCTTTCCCTTTCCTTCTCTTTCTCTCCACCTCTCCCTTCCCCTCTCTTCACCTCTCTTCCCCTTTCCCTCTCTTTCTCCTCATCCTCTCCCTTCCCCTCTCTTCACCTCTCTTTCCCTTTCCCTCTCTTTCTCCTCATCCTCTCCCTTCCCCTCTCTTCACCTCTCTTTCCCTTTCCCTCTCTTTCTCCTCATCCTCTCCCTTCCCCTCTCTTCACCTCTCTTTCCCTTTCCTTCTCTTTCTCCCCACCTCTCCCTTCCCCTCTCTTCACCTCTCTTCCCCTTTCCCTCTCTTTCTCCTCATCCTCTCCCTTCCCCTCTCTTCACCTCTCTTTCCCTTTCCCTCTCTTTCTCCTCATCCTCTCCCTTCCCCTCTCTTCACCTCTCTTTCCCTTTCCCTCTCTTTCTCCTCATCCTCTCCCTTCCTCTCTTCTGCCTCTCTCCCTTTCCTTCTCTTTCTCTTCATTCTCTCCCTTCCTCTCTTCACCTCTCTTCCCCTTTCCTCTCTTTCTCCTCATCCTCTCCTTCCCCCTCTCTTCCCTCTCTCTTCCCCTTTCCTTCTCTTTCTCCTCATCCTCTCCCTTCACCTCTCTTCACCTCTCTTCCCCTTTCCCTCTCTTCCTGCTCATCCTCTCCCTTCCCCTCTCTTCACCTCCTCTTCCCCCTTTCCTTCTCTTTCTCCTCATCCTCTCCCTTCACCTCTCTTCACCTCTTCCTTTCCTCTCTTTCTCCTCATCCTCTCCCTTCCCCTCTCTTCACCTCTCTTTCCCTTTCCCTCTCTTTCTCCTCATCCTCTCCCTTCCCCTCTCTTCACCTCTCTTTCCCTTTCCCTCTCTTTCTCCTCATCCTCTCCTTCCCTCTCTTTCTCCTTTCCTTCTCTTTCTCTCTCCTCTCCATTCCCCTCTCTTCCCCTTGCCCTCTCTTTCTCCCCACCTCTCCCTTCCCCTCTCTTCCCTCCTCTCCCTTCCCCCCCATTTCTCTCAACCCCCTCCCCCTCCCTACCATGCCCCCCTACCCCTTCGTCAAGCGGTAGCACAATGTTCCTCTGCAACTTCGCAACCATGCATTTTTTTTTTTTGCAGGAGACGTAGAGAAAACTTTCAACACTTTTACTATCCGTTATGTTGCAAAGATATTTCTGTGTTGCAGCGAAGTTTTCCTCTCTTCATCTCCCTTGCAATATATCCCCTCCCCTTTTCAATTATGTAAGTTTATCGGTTAAACATTATACGGCTATATGTTATACGGTTATACTAATGGATGTTGCATATCATACAATTATACATTACATTATAGTTTCATTCATTATTTAGTTAGATATTCAAGTTATATGTTTTACATGTATTATACAATTATTTTATGCATTATACATTATTTATGTTATATGTGTAATATGTTTATGCAATATACAGTTAGACGCAATTCTTTTTTCTCTTTTTTTCTTTCTATCTTTTATTACTTTTCAGACAAGAAAATTTCTCTGTTTTTTTCTCTCTTTTATTCTTCCTTTCTTTCTTTTTCCTCTTGGTATAGTTGCTCCCTTTTCTTCTTTATCTTTCCCTTCTTATTAATGATAGTATTTTCTTTTTCTCTTTCTCTCCTCCCTGCCTTCCATCCTACATCCCTCCCTTTATCCCACCATCCCTCTTTCTATCCCACCATCCCTTCCTCTATCCCACCATCCTTCCCTCTTCCTCTCTTCCCTCCTTCCCTTCCTCTATCCCACTTTCATTCCTTCCTTCCTTCCCTACTCCCTCTATCCCACCCTCATTCCCTCTCTCCTATCCTACATCCTTCCCTCCCTATGTCCTTCCTTCCTTCTTTCCCTCTCTCCCTCCCTTCTCCCCTCCCTCCTTCCTTCCTTCCGTCCCACCTTCCTTGCTTTCTACCTTCCCTCCCTCCTTCCCTCCTCCCCTCCTTCCATCCTAACTTTCCTGTTTTCTCCCTTCCCTCCTCTCCCCCCTCCCTACTTCCTTCCTTCTTTCCCTCTCTCCCTCCCTTTTTCTCCCTCCCTCCTTCCCTCCCTCCTTCCCTCCCTCCCTTCCTCCTCCCCTCCTTCCGTGCCACCTTCCCTCTCTCCCTTCTTCCCTCCCTCTTATCCTCCCTCCCTCTCCCCCCTCTTAATCCAACCATAAAACAAAGTTCCGATTTCACACCCAATCCTTCCCCTTTTTACAGCCGCCCACGCCTGTACCTCTTCACAAGGGCTGTCGTCCCCCTGTCGTTATTCGAAGCCGAGATGCGGCTCCTGCGTCGTACCAATTCGGAAAGATTATTTTTGTTCCCCCTTCTCACCTCCCCCTTTTTTAACCCCTTTCCTTCCTATCACCCTACTTTTCTCTCCCTCCTTTATTCTTCTTCCTTTTTTTGCCGGATTTGATATTGTTGTTGTCCTATCACCCTACTTCTTTCTCTCCCCA
>BOPN01001906.1:198690-201190 GCA_017312705.2 Penaeus japonicus
ACTTTCTCCATGTTTATCCATTCCTTCCTTACCTCATCCACCTCCTCCTTCTCTCTCTTCTCCTCCTGTTCTATCATCTCTTCTTCCTCATCTCCCCTCCACTCCTTCCTTCCTTCCTCCTCCTCTTCCTCTTTCCTCTCCGCCACATTAGTTTTCTCCTCCTCTTCTTCAACCCTCTTCTTCGTTCTCCATCCTCCTCTCATCCACCCTCTTCCTCTTTCTTCACCCTCCTCCTCTTCCTCTCTCCGTTCCTCCTTCCTTCTCCTCTTCCTCCATACTCCCCTCCTTCATCTTCCTCTTCCTCCACTCTCCTCTCCTCTCTTCCTCCTCCCCTTCCTCTACCCTCCTCTCTTCCTTCTCTCCTCTCTTCCTTCCCTCCCCTCCTCCTTCCCTCTTCCTCTTCCTCTTCCTCCACCCTCCTCTCATTCTCCTCCTATTCCTCTTCCTCCATCCTCCTCTCCCTCCACCCTCCTCTCTTCCTTCCCTCTTCCTCTTCCTCCATCTTCCTCCTCTCCTCCTGCCTCCCCCTACCTCCGGAACTTCCTCCTCAACATCAAATCTCAAAAGACGAAAAGAAAACAAAACAAAACAAATTCTATCGCACGCCACCAGTCGATCGTATGCTTATGGATTCGTTTTATCATAATGTTAAGTGAAGGTTTCCAATACCTTTCGGTCAGCGGTTTGGCATGTCGTATGTCAGGCACTAATAGAGGGAGAGAAGAGGGGGAGGGAGGGAGGGAGGGAGGGAAGGGGGGAAAGAGGGAGTGAGGGAAGGGGTAAGGGGGGAGGGAAGGAGTGAGGGGAGGGAAGGGGGTGGAGAGAGGGAGGGAAGGGGGGAAAGGGAGGGAAGGGGGAATGGGAGAGAGGGAGGAAGGGAACGGGGGAGGGAAGGGGGGAAGGGATGGAGGGAGGGAGGGAGAGAGGGAGGGAGAGAGGGAAGGGGGGGAGGGAGGGAGGGAGGGAGGGAGGGGTTGAGGGAGGGAGGGAGGGAGAGAGGGAGAGAGGGGGGGAGAGAGGGAGGGAAGAGGATGGAAGGGGGGAGGGAGGGAGGGAGGGGGAGGGGAGGGAGGGAGGGGGGAGGGAGGGAGGGAGGAAGGGAGGGAAGGGGGGGAGCGAGGGAGGGAAGGGGGGAGATGTTGGGAGGGAAGAAGAGAGAGAGAGAGAGAGAGAGAAAGAGAGAGAGAGAGAGAGAGAGAGAGAGAGAGAAAGAGAGAGATACCCCTCAATAGATAGATAGATAGAGATAAACAGAGAGAGAGGAGGGGGGCTTCCTTTATTTCCTTATAATAGTAATAACGATAAAAAAATGATAGTGTAAATAATGATAACAATAACGATACCAATTTTTCTGACGTGATTAATAAAATCAAATCGATGGACCATTACCCGGTAAAAAAAAAAAAAAACATGATTAATTAAGACAACAATATACAGCTAACTTCCGTTATTCTTTGTACCACAAAAACGGTACACGTAATCCTGCTTTTAAGAAAATACTTGAATCCAGCGTCTGTTTTCCTATTTTATGTAGGATCATATAGTAAAAATACATCATTTTTCTTAATGACTAGGATTCTAGGGCCAAAGAATGTGTAATTAGTAAGCAAATTGCGTAGGTACATCACCGAAGTCACAATTAACTTGTTCTAATTCACCAGTGAACATTTCTTTATAATCGGGAACTTTTCATGTAAACTTAGTGGTGAATAGATGATTAAAATATAATTAGAATAGATAATAAAGATACTACAGTATTCCGTAATAGTACAGACGATAAAGATTATAATGATGATGATGATGATGATACTGAATTGCTAGCATTATTGATTATAATGATAATGATGATGATAATGATGATACTGAATTGCTAGCAGTATTGATTATCATGATAATGATGATGATAATGATGATACTGAATTGCTAGCTATATTGATTATAATGATAATGATGAGGATGGTTTTGATGATAACATCAATAAGAGACTGCTATTATCTATAATCAAAAGACGTGATATTGACAAAAGATAATTATGAAATAATTTTAAAAAGAAAACTTTTAGCCAATCAGGAAGCTAGTCAGACTTCAGAAACTGTAAAATTCAAATTAAAAGTAAAAAACCGGGGCTTCCTGTTATCATTTTCTTTGAAGATGAAAGAAAATTGTGCATGCAACACGCGAGCAAAAACTGCAGCTATGATTAGTATTGAAATCGTTATTCATTTGTTTATCCACTGCATTTCGGCGCTTCCGGCTTTACGTATTTTACGCGTTTTCCTCAATCTACGCGCTAATTTGCTCCATTTTCTGTTCACTCAATATGCTTATTTTACGCGTTTTTCTCAATCTACGCGTTAATTCGCCCCATTTTCTGTTCACTCAATGTGCTTATTTCACGCGTTTTTTCTCAATTTTTTTTTTTTTCTATTCTCTCTCTTTATCCATTCGTATCATTAAATAAAAACGTAATCATCGAACAATAGACTGTGTGCCCAATACC
>BOPN01001906.1:218690-221190 GCA_017312705.2 Penaeus japonicus
GGAAGAGGAAGAGGAAGAGGGGAGGAAGAGGAAGAGGAGGGAAAAGGAAGGAGGGAATGAGGAGGGAGGAAGAGGAGGGAAAAGGAAAGAGGATAGAGGAAGAGGAGGAGGAGGGAGGAAGAGGAGGTGCAAGAAGAGGGGAAAGGAGGGAGGATAGAGGAGGAGGAGGAGGGAGGAAGAGGAGGTGCAAGAAGAGGGAAAAGGAGGGAGTATAGAGGAGGAGGAGGAGGGAAAAGGATGGAGGACAGAGGAAGAGGAGGAGGAGGGAGAAAAGGAAGGAGGATAAAGGAGAAGGGGAAGAGAAAGGAGGAGGAGGGAAAAGGAAGGAGGATAGAGGAAGAAGAGGGAAAAGGAAGGAGGATAGAGGAGAAGGGAATGAGGAAGGAGAGAAGAGGATAGAGGAAGAGGGGGGGAAGGGGAAGGAAGAAGAGGAGGAGGGAGGAGAAAAGCGTAAGCAGGAATGAGGAGTAAGAGAAGGTAGGAGGAGGAAAAAATAAGAGGATGGAAGAGGAAGAAGAAGAAGGAAGAGTAAGAAGAAGGAGGAGGAAGACGTAGACAAGAATAGGAGGAAGGAGAGAACGGGATCGAATGAAAAATGCAATATGGTGATGATGCTGATAATGCAAAGGATATCATTTATGGTGATGAGTGTGATAGTGATGATTGAAGTAGAAGCAGTAGCAGCATGAACAAAAACAGTGGAAGTAGTTGAGTAGTAGTGGTAGCAGTGGTAGTAGTAGTAGTAGTGGTAGTAGAAGTAGGAGTAGTGGTAATAGTAACAGTAGAAGTAGTAGTTGCATTAATAGTAATAGAAGTAGTGGTAGTAGTAGTAGTAGTAGTGTTAATAGTAGTAGTAGTAGTAGTAGCAGTAGTAGTAGTAGTAGAAGTAGTAGTAATAGTAGTAGTGGTAGTAGTAGTAGTAGTAGTGTTAATAGTCGTAGCAGTAGTAGTAGTAGTAGAAGTAGTAGTAGCGTTAGTATTAATAGTAGTAATAGTAGTAGTAATAGTAGCAGAAGTAATAGTAGTAGCAGTAGTAGAAGTAGTAGTAGTAGTAGTAGCGTTAATAACAATTGTAGTAGTAGCAGTAGTAATAGCAATTGTAGTAGTAGTAGTAGTAGTAGAAGTAGTAATAGTAATAATAAAAGTAGTAGTAGTAGTAGAAGTAGTAATAGTAATAATAAAAGTAGTAGTAGTAGTAGTAGAAGTAGTAATATTAGTAGTAATAGCAGAAGTAAAAGTAAGAGCAGGAGGAAGTGTTGTCATAAAATACCATAATGTTAAGAATTATAATGAAAAGAACAATAATAATAATGATAAGTATAATGGTGCTGATAATCATGATACTAATGATGGTAATGAGCATGATGATGATAGTGATAATGAAAATAAGAATGATAATGATGATGATGTAATAATATTAATGATATGAATAACAACAATGATAAAGATATAAATAATGATAATGATAGTACTAATGATAATGATAATAGTAATAATAATAGTTATAATAATAAAATAACTATAATAATAATAATAACAATAATAGTAACAATAATAGTAAAAACACTAATAAAAACGATAATAACAATAACAATACAAACAACAACAACAACAACGACAGTAATAACAACAACAGAACGATAACAACAACAGAACGATAACAACAACAGAACGATAACAACAACAGAACGATAACAACAACAGAACGATAACAACAACAGAACGATAACAACAACAGAACGATAACAACAACAGAACGATAACAACAACAGAACGATAACAACAACAGAACGATAACAACAACAGAACGATAACAACAACGACGATAACAACAACAGAACGATAACAACAACAGGCGATACCTTTATGAACGATAACAACAACAGTAATAACAACAACAGAACGATAACAACAACAGAACGATAACAACAACAGAGCGATAACAACAACAGAGCGATAACAACAACAGAACGATAACAACAACAGAACGATAACAACAACAGAACGATAACAACAACAGAACGATAACAACAACAGAACGATAACAACAACAGAACGATAACAACAACAGTAATAACAACAACAGAACGATAACAACAACAGAACGATAACAACAACAGAACGATAACAACAACAGAACGATAACAACAACAGAACGATAACAACAATAGAGCGATAACAACAACAGAGCGATAACAACAACAGAACGATAACAACAACAGAACGATAACAACAACAGAGCGATAACAACAACAGAGCGATAACATCAACAGAACGATAACAACAACAGAACGATAACAACAACAGAACGATAACAACAACAGAACGATAACATCAACAGAACGATAACAACAACAGAGCGATAACAACAACAGAACGATAACAACAACAGAACGATAACAACAACAGAACGGTAACAACAACAGAACGAGAACAAACAGAACGATAACAACAACCATGACGATAACAACAACAGAACGATAACCATGCCAACAGAGCA
>BOPN01001906.1:233690-236190 GCA_017312705.2 Penaeus japonicus
CGTGCAACGGAATCTAACTCCACAATGAATTCTGCTTGCGAATGCTTCATTATGCCTGAAGTACCTTTGCAACAACATCAATACCACAACACAGTTATACGTTGCATACGTCACAAGTCTTTCACTCGATGTTGTAATCAATGTTGCAGAGAAGTAGCAGTGCTAGAGATACGTTATTTTTTTTTTTTTTTTGCGCAGATGGAGAAATCATTTTTCTTGCTTTAATAATATAGGAATTATAACCGGTGGTAATATTGCAGTAGAAGAATCGATATCAGCTATGATGATCATTAATTTCCATTGGTCTTTGCACACGTCTTATCGGTAAGTTTTTTTTGTGTGTGTGTGTGTGTGTGTGTGTGTGTATTTAGCCATTGCTGTTTCAGAGACATTTTTTGAATCGTTTTTCATTCTGTCTCAAATAAAAAAAAAAACTATCATCTAATTAACAAGTAAATATATATATATATATATATATATATATATATATATATATATATATATATATATATATATATATATATATATATATATATATATATATATACATATATATATATATATATATATATATATATAACTATATAACTATATATATAACTATAAACCGACCATAATTAACATTACTTCTTGATATCATCGACTTTTCAAAACCAATTTTACTTCACAGAGAAATTAAACAACCACAGACAATCACCTTACAATATCAACCACACATAGGCCTATAAAGTCAATAAACATACATATCACCCACCTTCTACGTCCCTTTATCATAAGCTATAAAAACCAGGCTCATATCCATGTAAATTCCTTTCATGTTTACATATATATTATTCCCCGTGTTGTAATCCTCCCTTGAGGTTGTCCAATTGTTAATCGTTGTCCTTTGTCCACGTGTCTCGTTTAGTGATTCGTTTACAAACAAATTATGGAGATTGATTTGTTTCTGTCGTTGTGAATCGGTAATGAAGAGTCGGTAGGGAATTCTATGTGTCAGAGGGGGCACACGTATATATACACATGCATGATAATTTATTCATTCATTTAGTTTCTCTCTCTCTCTCTATTATCTCCCTCTTTCTCTCTCTCACTCTTTCTCTCTCTCTCTCTCTTTCATTCTTTCTCTCCCTCGCTCTCTCTCTCTCTCTCTTTCATTCTTTCTCTCTCTCTCTTTCTCTCTCATATAGATAGTTAATCACCTCTTATCAAATCGTCTTTTGTTACTTCAATAAAACAACTTTTAAGAGTGACTGTGTATTAAGTTAGTCTCTTAACCTATCGAGCAAGGTGTCTTTATTACTTAGACACTTCAATGAATAATAAACAAAGAAATATTATCCTGAGTTGAGACGGCACTTCATGCAGATATTACTTTAGATCTCTTTTTGTGACGATGAAAATAATAACAATAAAAATGAAGCATAAATGTGAGAAGAAGAAAATGAAGAGAGAGAGAGAGAGAGAAAGGGAGAGAGAGTGAGAGGGAGAGAGAGAGAGGGAGAGAGAGAGGGAGAAAGAGAGAGAGAGAGAGAGAGAGAGAGAGAGTGAGAGAGAGAGAGAAAGAGAGAGAGAGAGAGAGAGAGAAAACGAGAGGGAGAGAGAGAGAAAGAGAATGAGAGAGTGAAAGAGAAAAAGAGAGAGACACGGAGAAAGGAAAGAGGGAGAGGAAAGAGAGAGAGAGAAAGAGGGAGAGAGAGAGAGAGAGAGAGACAAACAAAAGAGAACAAAGTTTTATGAGGAGAGAAAGAGAGACTACATAACCCTCACGTGACTCTCCTTCCTTGGCTAGCCAATCCACAAAGCTTAAGACCTCGGTAGGCTTTCTCCATGACGTCACAAAACAAAACAAACTCGCCGAGCGCAAGAATGAAAAAAAATAAAAAAGCAAAAAAAATAAAAAATAAAACATACGAAAAGGGGAAACAGGAGGAAAATAAAGATAGAGCGAAGAAGGAGGAGGGAGGAGGAAAAAAGAAAGAGGAGAAAGAGGAGGAAGAAGAGAAGGGGAAAAAATCGATATCCTTCTACTCTTCCTACCAATCTCAAGTTATATAGAACACTGGGATATTTTCGGTCGTTGACTAAATGGCTCCAAGTCACGAAATAACGCCCTCTTCCCCGTTGTGTTCGTGTTCAAGAGAGAAAGAGAGGGAGAGAAAGAGAGGGAGAGAGGGGGAGGGGGAGACAACGAGCATGGGCGTCGGAGGAAAAGAGTGTGAGAGAGGGAAGGAAGGAGAAGGAAGGAGAGGGAGAGAAAGAGAGAAGGGGAGGAGTGTGAGAGAGGGAAGGAAGGAGAGGGAGAGGGGGAGACAGCGAGCATGGGCGTCAGAGGAAAGGAGTGTGAGAGAGGGACAGAGAGGGAAGGAAGGAGAGGGAGAGGGAGAGGGAGAGAGATGGGGAGGGGGAGGGGGAGGGAGGAGAGTGAGAGCGAGAGAAAGAGAGAAGGGACATAGAGAGGGAGAGAGAGAGTGGAGGGACGGAAGGGGATTGAGAGCGAGAG
>BOPN01001906.1:246190-251403 GCA_017312705.2 Penaeus japonicus
GAGAGCGAGAGCGAGAGAGAGAGAGAGACAGACAGAGAAAGAGAGAGAGAGAGAGCGAAAAGAGAGAGACAGAGACAGACAGACAGAGACACAGAGAAAGAGAGAGAGAAGAAAAGAAAGACGATAGAGTGAGAGACAGATGTTGCATATTGCAAGGTAGATACACAAACAGATACCAATTAGAATTTGCAACACAAGACCTCACTCCGCCCTCAAAGAGAAGAAAAAAGTTTATTGACAGTTTTTGGCTTTTTTTAAAACAAATAATAACAATAATGATAATGAAAACAATGAAAATGATAACAATAATGATAACAAAATAAGGGTAATGATGACAATAACAATAATGATAAAAACAATAAAACGATAATAATAATAATAACAATAATGATAAAAAACGATAATAATAATAATAATGATAAAAACGATAAAACGATAATAATAATGATGATGAAAACGATAAAACGATAATAATAAAGATAAAAATGATAAAACGATATTAATAATAATGATAAAAACGATTGATAATAATGACGGTGTCAACATTAATAAAAAACAGATTAAAAAGATTTTAAAAAAACGTCTTTTACGCCATTTAGTTCACCCCTTATAACACGCACCTCCCAGAGGATGTGAACGAGTGCTTATCGCCTTCTCGTTATAAACAAACTTAACGATAACATAGACAAGCACTTGAGCTCAAATCCGCCCACACACACATGCACTCAAAACCGCGTGCATGTTGAGTGCAGGTGTTGATGTCCCTTTAACCTTTTGTTGAGGTAGTTTGGCCTTTTAACAGAAGGCAATGGGTGTTGATGGCTCACTGTCTTTCGCTATATCGCTCTTGCGTTCTTTAGCTTTCTTTTGGTATCTCGTTCTCTTTCGTTTCCTCTATTTAGTTTGTTTTTATCTCTTTCTTTTTCTCTATCTCTTTCTCTTTCTTGCTCATTTTTCTCTCTCTCTTTCTCTTTCTCTTTCTTTATCTCTCTCTCTCTCTCTTTCTCTCTCTCTCTCTCTCTCTCTCTCTCTCTTTCTCTCTCTTTCTCTTTCTCTTCCTCTTCCTCTCTCTCTCTATCTATCTATCTATCTAACTATCTAACTCTCTATCTATCTATCTATCTATCTATCTATCTAGAGAAAGACACAGACACACAGACAAGCAATAAAACAATGACAGACTGTGAGCGTCAGACAGACAGACAGACAGACAGAAAGACAGAAAGACAGTCACCCGAATGCCTTCAGCTCGACATCAAAATACCAAGAGGAAAAGCGGTAACAAAAACTAACATCCGAAGTTGGGTCAATCTTTCCACACGTCAGGTCATCAAGACAGCAAATGGCCTGGTCGTTTCTCATACGTTTTTTTATTTATTCTTTCCTTTTCTTTCTCTTTCATTCTTCGTTGTTGTTTTGTGTGTGTGTGTGTGTGTATTTTCCAACTCCTTTTCATCTCTTTTTTTTCTCTCTTTTTTTTTTTGTTATATTTTTATGTTTTTTTTTCTCTTTTTTCTTTATCATTTTTCCTTCTTCCTTTTCTTACGCTCTTTTTTTCTCTTATTATTATTATTTTCTCACATTATGTTTCTAATCTATTCTCCCTATTTGGTAGTTTTCTATTTTTTCCATTTTCCTGTTTCTCTCTCTCTCTCTCTCTCTCTCTGTCTCTCTCTTTTCCTACTTTTCTTTTTCTGTCTATTCCTCAATTGTCCTATTTTTTTCCCTTCCTTTTCTTCCCCTTTCTCACTTCCCCTTCTTTATTTTACCCTTTCCCCTTTCCCCCAACTTCTCCCAACTTCTTTTCTGTTCTTTTCTGTCTACTATAATTTCCTCCCTTTTGTCTCCATTCTCCCTCCTCATCCTTTCCCCTCTTTTCCCTCCCTTCCTTCCTCCCCCCCACCTTTCCCCTCTTCCCTCCCCTCTCCCCCCACCCTTCCCCTCTCCTCCCATCTTTCTCCTTTCACCCCCTCTTTTCCCCTATATTCCCTCCCTTCCTTCCTCCCCCTCACCTTTCCCCTCTCCTTCTCTTTTCCCCTCTTCCCCACACCTTTCCCCTCTTCCCCCACCTTTCACCCCTCCCCCCACCTTCCCCTCTTCCCAATCCCTTCCCTTTTCCCCCACTCCCACCTTCCCTCCCCTAACCTTTCCCCTTCCCCCACAACCTTTCCCTTCTCCCCCATCTCTTCCCCAACCTTTCCCCTTCCCCCCCTCCCACCTTTCCTCTTTCCCCCTCCCATCTTTCCCCTCTTCCCCTCCCCCTCTTCCCTCTCTCCCCACCTTCCCTCTTCCCCTCCCCCTCTTCCACCTTTCCCCAACCTTTCTCTCTCTCCCCCCAACCTTTCCCTCTTCCCTCCCCCTCTCCCCCTTCCCACCTTTCCCTCTTTCCCCTCTTCCCCCTTCCCCTCTTTCCCCTCATTTGGTCCGTCTGGAAGTAAGCCAGCGCGTCCGGCATTAGAGTGACACTTCTATCACGTTTCTTGATGCCAACTTGCTTCCTCTTGGACCCAGGAGTGTTGGGATGTTGTCATGGCAACGAGTCCTAGGTCTGGTTGATGATTCGTGGTTGGTGATTCGTGGTTGGTGATTGGGGATTGGGGATTGGTGGTTATGTTTGAGGTGGTGTTGGTAGCTCTGATTGTCGTAGAGTTGGTGGTGGTGGTCGTGATGGTGATGTCGAATGATTATGGTAATGATGGTTTGTAGTGATGGTAATGATGAGAATTATGATATTGATGATGGTGATGATTATACACACACACACACACACACACACACACACACACACACATATATATATATATATATATATATATATATATATATATATATATATATATATATATATAATGTATTTGTGTGTATATATGTGTGATAATAATAACAATAATAATAAAGATGATAGCAATGATAATAACCATATCAGTAATAACAGGCCGATGATAACAAAATACCTCGAAAATGTCAGACTTGGCAACTTTTCCCCGGCAGGCAGTAAGTTAGTAAAGGAAACCATCTGCCCTTTATTTTTACGCTGTGATCGGCTATAAAATCTATATCCATGTCTTAAGGTGGGCGGCTTTATATTGTGGGCTTGGGTGGCTATGGGCGTGGGCGTGAGTATTGCGTCATTTTTTTTTTTTTTTATCTTATCTCGTGTCAGTGGTGCAAAATATGCCTAAGTGTGTGTGTGTTTGTGTGTGTGCTTACGTGTGTTTGTATGTGTGTTTACGTGTGTGTTTATGTGCTTGCGTACGTGTGTGTGTGTGTTTGTGTGTGTGTTTGTGTGTGTGCTTACGTGTGTGTTTATGTGCTTGCGTACGTGTGTGTGTGTTTATGTACTTGCGTGAGTGTTTGTGTGTGTGTTTATGTGCTTAACTTTCCTTCTGTCTTTTATTTCTCTATATATATTCACATCATCTCATTCTTCTTTTGCCATATTCGTAAGTATTTTCTTAACATTTCTTGACCCCTTTCCTTCTCTCTTCACTTTCTGTCTGTCTGACGTAATGTTGTCCTGATAAACAGCAACAACAAACAAGAACATAAGAGAAGAAAAAGACAGAAAAACATGATAAAAGATGGAATAATATACAAAGGAAGAACTAAATGCAAAGGGAAATCAAAAGGGAAAAAACAAGAAACAAGTACAATAAACGAAAGAGGAAGAGAGAAAAAAAACTAAATATTTTGAAAAGAACGAAAGAAGATCAATGTAAAAGAGAAGAGAGAAACGTAACGATGATATAAACAAAAACAAACAACAGCTAAAGAAAGATAAAAACAGTAATAAGAGCAAAAATAACAATAACAACAAATGATAACCAACATAAGCAACAAAAATAACAAAAACAATCATAACATAAGCAAAACAAAAAATAGCCAGTAGAAGTAATTTCCAAAAAAAAAAAATCACAAGAACAATCCATAAAAAACAGCAATTCACAAGAACAACAATTCACAAAAACAACAACAATTCATAAAAAAACAATGCATAAAACAAAAACATGAACAATATTTCACAAAAACAACAATTCACAAAAACCACAACAATCCACAAAACAACAACAATTTATAAAACAACAATCCACAAAAACAACAAAAATTCAAAAACAATGACCACAAAACCACAACAATTCCCAAACCAACAAACACACAAACAAGCAAAGTCCCAAGACCCCGCGAGCAAGACCTAAAAAGGGACCTTGACTTATCACATGTAAGACGAATGTGACACTGACAGGTCATACTGGTGGGGATGGGCGTTGACATCGTGACTGGTGTGGGCGGGGGATGGGTGGGTGATGTGGGTGGGCAGCGCGCGGGAGGGCGGAGGAGGGATTGGTGGTGGAGGGAGGAAGGGTAGGAGGGGTGGAGGAGGGATGGTGGTGGGTGTGGGGATGGTGGCGATAGGTGGGTGGAGGATGGGGGGCGGGGGATGGGTGAGGAGGGGTAGAGGGGTAGTGGAGGAGGGATGGGGGTGGGAAGGAGGAGGGAGAAGAGGGGCAGAGGGGTGGAAGGAGGAAGGGTGGAGGGAGGAAGGTAGAGGGGGTGGAGGGAGGAAGGGAGAGGGTAGAGGGGGTGGGGGGCAGGTGGAGGTAGGGTGGGGAGTAGGTGGAGGAGAGGTAGAGGGAGTGGAGGTAGGAAGGATAGAGGGGGTGGAAGTGGAGGTGTAGGGAGTGGGGTTAAGGGTGGAGGTGGAGGGAGGGGGAGTAGAGGTGGAGAAGGAGTGGAGGGAGAGGAAGGGGGAGAGGGAGTAGAGGTGGAGAAGGGGTGGTAGAGGGAGGGGGTTAAGGGTAGAGTTGGAAGGAGGGGGAGGGGGAGGGGGTGGTGGAGGGAGGGGGGGATGAATGGGCGTGATTGTGTGTGCGGGGGAGGACAGGTAGATGTGTGTGGGTTCCTTTCTCTTTTATTTTTCATGAAATGAATTTTTTTTTCTTATATTTTTTATCTATCTATTTCTTGCGTGTATTTTTTCTTTCTATTTCATGCATAATTTAGTTTGTTTGTTTTTTGTAGTTATTTAGGTTTGTCTTTCTCTTCTTTTTTGTGGTGTCTCGTTTGTATATCGTTGTTTGTCTGTTTGTCTATTTCTTTCTATTTTTTTTCTCTTCCTTTTACTCTTGCTCTCTCTCTCTCTCTCTCTCTCTCTCTCTCTCTCTCTCTCTCTCTCCCTCCCTCCTCCCCCCCTTCTCTCTCTTCCTCCCTCCTTC
>BOPN01001907.1:15000-17686 GCA_017312705.2 Penaeus japonicus
GCATTTAGCTCCGGAGTAATGAAATATGATGTAATTTATCCGTAGAGTTTACGGAACAGCGGTTACTCTAAATGGCTATATCCTTCGAAGGCTCTGTGTTCCCTTTATCATTGGCGGTTTTGGAATATTCTCTCAGTTATTCCCTGTCATTCTTTGTTATCGTGATTTATATTATTATCATCGTTATGGTCTTTATCATGCATAGATATATTAGCTCTGTCACTGTTGCTATCATTATTACCATTGTCACTATGATCATTATCATTATTATTTCTCACATTATCATTACTTTATTTTTAACATTAGTTTCATTGTTATTGTCGTTATTGATTTTCCTATTACCATTATCATTACTTTGTAATAGTTCTTACTTTTACTATTATCATCGCTTATTCTATCACCATAATTGTGATGATAATCGTTATCATCATCTACATCATTATATTTATATTTTCATAATCTTAATTATCATCGTTATTATTATCATAATCATTAATATCATTGTTTTTATAACTATTATCATTATTACTATCATTACTATTATCATCATAATCATTGTGATCATTATTATTATCATTATCATCATATTATCATCATTATAATAATTATTATCATCATCATTATAATAATCATCATTATCATCATTATTTTGTTATCATTTCTATTATATTCTACTATTATTGTAATCATTACGATTACTTTAACCTTTACTATCGCTAGAATTATCTTTACAATCATTACTGCAATTGTCATCATAATCATTGTTATTATCACTGATATTATTATCATCATTACCATCGTTATTATCATCATTATTATTGATATTATCATTATCATCATTGTTATGTTTATCCTTATTATGATTAGTAGTATCATCGCTATGATTATCATTGCTATCATTATCAGTATCATTATCATCCTTATCTTCATTATCAACATTATCAATATTATTACTTTCTTCTTCGTCCTCTATCATTCATCCAATATCCGAAATATTCTTCTGCAAGAATTCTCGTCTCTTGCGTAATCAATGTTTTTTTTTTTTTTTTTTTTTTTTTTTTAATACAGGCGAATACTATCCCCATTCTTGCAGTTCCGGAAAGTTCCAGATGTTTACTCGACTCGCTCCCTTGAGCATGACGGTAATCATGACTATCATGAACATGTTGAGAGCAATATGATAAAACTCAGACAACCATGTAGTATCGTTGCGAAAAGACAGAGTTCTCTCCCTTTTTTTTTTTTTTTTTTTTTTTTTTTTGCTTAACTGAGGATAATGCATGAAAAAGGATACGCTGTCGTATTTTTCTTGTTTAGTTCATCTCGCGAGCAATGCACATGATGTATAATCTCTTTTATATTCCTGGAGAATGTTCGGATCCATAAACTAGAACTCTCTGAGCAGAGTTTTCCAAGATAAAACGTCTGTTATTTCCCCCGGCAATATAATCCCACAGTTGCTTCATGCTGTTCTGTTTTTTTTTTTTTTTTTTTGGGGGGGGTTTGTTTTTATAATGTCTTTGATTAATTGTCACCTCGGGAAAATGTCCTTTGATATTTGCCATATCACGTCATTTTTTTTTCTCCTTTCTCTGTCTGTCTGTCTGTCTGTTTCTCTCTCTCTCTCTCCTTTTCTCTCTCTCTCACCCTCTCTCTTACTTACTCTCTTTTTTCTTTTTCTTTTTTTGTTTTGTTTTAGAGAGATAGAGAAAGAGAGAGAGAGAGAGAGAGACAGACAGACAGAGAGAAAGAGACAGAGAGAGAAAGAGAGAGAGAGAGTGAAAGAGAGAGAGAGAGAGAGGGAGAGAGAGAGAGGGATGACAGCTTGTAGTGATACCATAAAGGGCATAGTGCTAATGATCCCATAATGGGAATATATCTACCAAATTATACGGAGAGTGCAAATAGAAAACCCAAAACAAATACATTTATAATACAATACAACATTTATAATTTATAGAATATATATTAAAATATATATTTTATAATTAAAAAAAAAAACAAATACAAAACAAATACATTTCTCCAGAGCCAAATGTAGAGAAAACAAAACAAAATGATAACAGGATTTGAATATTGGTGCATGAGTGTATCTGAAGATTACCTCGGAAATTGGAGCCTTTTGCGTTCATAGTCGAGATTTCTGTAAAATTTATTTGATGTCTTTTAAAGGAAACCCAAAACTCCATGGCTTTGAGAGAATGGGAATAAGCATAAAGGCGAATAAAAAACACATGGAATGGATTAAAAGCACAACAGTTGTATCATTATGTTTGATAAAACGTGAAAACAGTATGAAGGATGTATAAGGGTAATAAGATGAGTATGATGACGTTAGTGGTAAAAGTTATGTGGTACAAAGATCTGATATAAATGACAGATAAAAAAAAAAATGATGTGTGCGATGTAGAAAATGTGTTTGGTTGTAGAAAAGTGACTCTTGTAAAAAGGAATGATATGAAATGCAGTTTGTTTTTTTCTTTTCTACAAAATTATCTTTATTGAATTCATAAATTTCGCTCCGACATTTTTGTACTGACACTTGTAGTTCATATAGATGTGTTCACATGTTGTCCATATCTTGCAGAATAATACACACACACACACACACACACACACACACACACACACACACACACACACACACACACACACACACACACACACACACACACACACACACACA
>BOPN01001907.1:30024-32524 GCA_017312705.2 Penaeus japonicus
GAATCGAAAATATACAAACTTTTCCGACCTCTTGAAAGTTTTCCTCTACATTATGAGTAAGATCTTTTCAATTCTGGAACTTACAAGCTCTGGAACTTATATAGCTTAATCTATCGGAACTCCAAGATTAAAGTTTTATGACAACGCTCCCTCACTTCATCTCTGGACGGAGGGATCATTAAGCTGACCCGCCATGGCATCTCACGCGAAGATTTCTATTGGAAAGTAATCAGGCTTGAATTATAAACAAAGTAGAGGATCCGACGTTCTTTTGTTTGTTCCATGGCGGTATTGCATTTAGGTTTTCCCGATTATCAAGACAGCTGTTTATATACTGCATACTAATTCTGATTATTGTATTTACTTTTGGAATATGTAATTTATAATTCAAAATGCACACTTTATATCATTCCATAGTTATAAACTGATTCATTTATTTGATCTTAGTTTGGTAGTAATTATGATGACAATTGCAATTGTTTCAACCATATCTATGATACTGTTGATAAATGGACCGTATTACTATTCATGAAATGATAATGATAATAATGATAATAATAATGGTAATAGTTTTGTTGATGATGATAAAAGTAGGGATGGTAATGAAGATGATAGTCATCCTAATAATGATAATAGTAATGATACTAATAACGATAATAGATGATAATAATTATGAAATTGATGATGATATTTTGGACAACATTAACTATTGTAGTATGAAAAATGTCGTTGTTTTTAATGCTTGCGATGAAAATGATTATGATGACAATGGTAATAATATTGATAGTGGTTCTTATAATGATACTAATATTAATGATAATAATAATAGTAATGATAATAAGGATAATGGTAATTGACAGTATTAATTATGATGATAATAATAATAAGGATAATGTTAGTAATAATGATAATGTTAGTAATAATGATAGTAATAATGATAACAATAATAATAATTATGATAATAGTAATAATGATAATGATAATAATGTTGACGATGATAAAATTAATGATAATGATGATGATAATATTAATAAAGACAATGATGATAATGATATTAATAAATAAAGATGATTATATTAATACTGATGACCATAATAATGATAATGAGAATAATGATGATGCTCAACAACCGATAGCAACAAGAACAGCAACACCAATCATAATGATAACATCACTATCATCATTACTAAAAGTAAAATCATAACACACACAGAACAAAAGAGACAATGCTCTTCACCATTTCCACAGACACACAATCTCTCCGTATATATGTTCTGATCTAAACCCTGAGTTTATTACTGTTATATAATGTTGTGTGACCGCGTTAGATTTAAGTATATGTAAGGTCTTATGCATAAGAATAAGGTTGTGTTACCAAGGCCTACCTTAGAGTGCTTCAGGAGTGTAAGATTTATGTGTGTAGTTTCTTTTGTCCTTTCCTTATTGCAGGGAAAGAGTGGGGGGGGGGGGTATGTAAGTGCTCTTTCTTTATTTATCTTATTTTTCTCTTTCTCTCTATCTGTATCTCTTTCTCACTTTTTTTTCTCTGTCTTTCTCTTTCTCCCTCTCTCTCTCTTTCTTTCTCTCTCTCTCTCTGTCTCTCTCCCTCTCATTCTCGCTTTCTTCCTCCCCCCCACTCTCTCTCTCTTTCTCTCTCTCTCTCTTTCATTCTTTTTGTAGAAAGGAGTTAAGAATGAGACTGAATATCTTAATAACTTGACGACGTGACCACCTATGTAGCGTATCTATGATGAATAGCCGTCAGTTATGTCTCTGAAGTGATCCTTTTTCAATATTTCCATGAAGAGAGGGGCTCGAACTGTGCTTAGTAGAGAACCAAGAGCTCTACCAGTAGTGTATACTTCTGCAAACTCAAAGTATCCGAAGTAACTGTACTGCTCGGATAGCACCATCCGTGGGAACGTTGGGAAATAGGGTCTTTATATTTATTACTATATTCAGAACTTTGGAATCGTTTGGTGAGGACCTCAGGTCATGTATATATATATATATATATATATATATATATATACATATACATACATACATATATATATATATATATATATATATATATATATATATGTATGTATATATATATGTATATATAAATATATATATATATATATATACATTTATGTATATCAGTATATACATATGCATATATACATATATGTATATATGTAAATAAATCTATCTATCTATCTATCTATCTATCTATATATATATATATATATATATATATATATATATATATATATATATATATCTCATATCTCTCTCTCTCTCTCTCTCTCTCTCTCTCTCTCTCTCTCTCTCTCTCTCTATATATATATATATATATATATATATATATATATATATATACACATATGGGGCTTCGATTAGTTTTGCCACAAGCACCGTAATACAGAATGATTGTATGGAATGCATTAAATGTATTGCAGAGCATACCTTGTTTCATAGAATAATTAGTATGATGGTGATATAATCATTCACA